>MOOZ01000263.1:115273-127187 GCA_002930495.1 Cecropterus lyciades
CACCCTCATTTTTTGGTCTAAATTGACCGGACTATACGGACTCTTGGCATAAAATATATTACAGTTGGGTTCCCCGTGAGCAGTGTATTCCAAATATCTGAGTCGCTAAGCTCAATATCAGCACCCCTATAACTGATTCCGCCATAGGTGCATCCAAGATTTCGCTTGAATAGTACAAAAGACCCAGTGCCGGGCTCAGGTGGTGCTCCTGGAGTCGAACCACAAAGAGTTCTACCATCTAAAGATATTTATTTTCATTTAATAAATCAAGTATGAAAAGTTTTCCTTCCTATAACTTTAATTTATGTTATGGATTCGAATTAATAAGATTGTATCCATTAACATTCATCTCAGTGTTTCGATTTGTGCTCCAAAATCGTTAGAAATTTACAAAATTATATTTATCAACAAATAGTTTTTGGCGCAGACTATATAGTCTTATCTCTAGGAATAACAACTTTCTATATAGAAATTTGCTAAAATAGCACCACTTCTTTCTGAGGACTAAGTAGGCATACCTCATATTAGTAAATATGTTAGCTTAATTTACCATACCCTTTATACCAAAAAAAACTGCAATTTACACTGTATAAGGCAATTAGTGTTATGATGGTCCAGCCATAGTCGAACCATGATTGACAATATTCACCTTCACTTTCTTTTTGCGTCAAACCTAACTCTGCCATGGAGGTTAAACTAAAGTGTTTTTAAATGAAATAAAATTGGTCTTGAGCCTTCAAGGTATGTGTTCTTCAAGAAATAAATGAGGTCTTATTCATCAATGTTAAACATAGGTAATTAAAGACTTATAAATAATTCCTACTTCATCAATCATTTAGATGTAGATAATTTACATTATAGAATGTATAATGAATATTATTACTTACCTCAGTAACAGTATTTTCACAGAAATAGATATTCAGATAAATAATGCAGACAGCGAAACCAATCTGCCAAAACATGTGAGTTAAAAAACTCATATATTTTCGGAAATCGTGAAATAGCCCTGAAGCTGTCGCCTCCATAAAGTAGAATAAATACAGTACCTCTAAAGTGAGGCACAGAAACATGGTAAGTGCTATCGACAAGCCAAACTTGCTGTTGGCAGTTTCAGAGGCTTTATACAACATACCATATATTTTGCCACAACTCTTTATTTTCTCACCAGTCTCTTTATCTTGAAATTGAAGCGTATACGGTGCACGTACAGACTTCTTTTTGCGAGCTGCCACGTGTAAATTGGAGACAGTGGTTGGATTTTCGAGAGTCTCAATGGAATCTAAAACTTTATTTACAATCTGATATCTAACTTTCAATGCATATAAGTACACGCAATATTGGGCCGTGGTAATTAGAGCCAACTCGTCAGAATGTACTAATTGAAAAACTTTTTCTAAAGGTATTGAGATATCGAGGTTAGTCAGGGCCACCCAGACGCTTAAAGTTCGCGCAAAGCTGATTAACATCTGACCTATAGCTGCAGCAATAGATAAACGCGCGCCTTTTGAAAAATTTATCTTTTCACCCAAACCATGTATTGCTTTGTCGATATCAATTAACTCCTGAACATGGTGGCAATTTAAACTCATATCGAATGGTAACTTCCACATCGTGTACAGAACAAATATCGTAGTTGAAATGCGTTCGACTTCATCGCCGTAATGTAATAACTTCGTGTTGTAAAGAGATCTCAAGATTGTCTGATCTAAGTAATAAACTTTATAGACGCAATAAAAATACAGGGAGTACCAAACAGCAAAACAAATAAAACCAAGCCACGTAAAGTGGGCTGTTACTAGCCCTCCTGGCGAACACTTTAACGAATACACTGTAACCCCCGCTACTTTTCTTACAAATTGAATGAAATCAGACGCTTGAACATAGTTGTCGTACAATTTCGGTTTAGTAAGATTGTTCCAAGCCCGTTTTATTTTTTGAAACATTTTAAACGACAGACCAGTCGAGTGTTTCTTTGTAATATACGGAAATGGAATGAACGGCGCATCCATATACAAATTAAATATCAGAGTAGTTCACGGAATTGCGGTTAAGTAATTGTTCACATTATGTACGACCATTAGTTTAATGTTCACATAAGGGAAATAAAACTAAGTAATGGTATTTCGCAGTTATCCAATGGATAATCCCATATTTATTTCTTCTGAAATATTCACATTTACAGTGATATCCTACATTATGAACTTCGTAGGCATTTCGAGTATAATATTGTCCTGAATAACAAAGAAATATACGCGTTTTATATACATTGGTAATAACGTAATGAATTTCTTATTGCATTTATTCATAAGCACTATACAACTTTACATCACGTGAAATTACAAGCAAGTCAATATACAACAGTAAAAAGATAAACTTCACTGTTTAAAATATAATAACTGCAACATAAAGTGCACGTACGTATCTTATAAATATTAATTACGTATTACAATAAAATAAATATACACAAAAAATACATTTCACGTCTCGTTTCATTAAGCATCACAAAATGCAAGTTAAAGTGGAAACAACTGTTGAATTAAAACATTTTATACACTCATATATCTCAGTTACACTTTTACTTAGGCCTGTAAATGATCAATTGGTTTGATAAATTTAACTTGCTTCCACTGCCTGATACTTTATATATTAAAAAAACGACTTGTCTGATGTATTTTTCAGAAATTCGGATTTACGATGCATTCGACGTGACAATTGGTCAGTGTAATTCAGTTCATATTAATAGTGGAGAGTAATTTGACAAATCTCGTTAAACGTACAAAAAAAGCAAACGTCAAATTCGATAACAAAATCAATCACTTACAGTCCCATTTATGTCTTAAAAACAATAGTATAATGATTTCGAAACACAGCAAGTAAGGTATTTAGTACAAAAATAAAAATATAATGTCAATTAAAAGTATTCATCACCTAACGCAAACCACATACCTCATCACGCTATCTTCATATCTTACATGATTTATGGCACAAATTTTATATCTGGATTATATCGGTAACATTCATATATAGTTATAGCTATTGCTTACAACCACATCTATTAAAGGCCTCTACATTATAAAGGTGCAGCAAATTGTGGATTAACTAAAATATGTTACCCTTCATATTCTATTAGGAATTAAGTCTTAATGATTTTATACAATTTACAAGACTGCTGGTATCGAGCTACCTCTGTGTTATTTAAAACTGAATTGCGCAATCTGTAAAATCAAAATTATTTTTAAACGTAAGCTGCGATATGAAAAATATTTTTCACCAATAAACCTAAATATTACTAGGTACTACTACTTAACACTATATTAAATTATTCTTTTAATAGTTCCTGCAGGTGTTTTTTATGTGCGTATTAGTACCCAATTGAAAGCGCAAATAGGAGCACACTTGCGTCGTTCCATCGCAATAAACACTAACTATTGCCACGACCGGTTAACTAAATCTCATATTCGCCTATATAAAATACATATTCGTAAACAAATTTACTGATAATAAAAAAATACACACGGATAAATATTAAGTAGACAAGAAACATAAAAAAATAAAATAGATCTTTGTGAAGTGTATTATAGGCACAGCAAGCTATGAAACCGGCTAGCCTACAGATCAAGACGCAATTGCACAATTCAGCAATTATGTATATCAATAATAACAGTTATAATCTCAACAGACAAGGCGGAATGTACTCGTGGAATAGTGAATAGAAGAAAAATACAGCCTCGCTTACGGTCAATTTAATTAACAATACTGTATTTACAACTACACCATTATAAAAATTAAACTTTGTACCCAGTATAAGGCAAAATATTATTTTAAATGTAACCAAGTTATAGTGAATTTCCGTCTCATTCATAATACGCGACGGATAACCTAAACAAAAGTAATCCTGTCTTTTTTGCTGTCAATAGCTTATATAAAAGATTGATAAATAATTATATTCCGAATATAGTATTTATTGACAAACTTGGACCTCGATGGGATAAACATTTCTGCATCATTTCCGCGCATCGTCTTTATACGAAAGACATCTATGAATTACGTAACACTGTTAAGGGCCAAGAGGGATGACAACCAAAATTCTTGATCAAGTGAGTCGGTCACGAAATGGAGCACCATAACGAATCATTTCGTAAAGACGATATATAGAAAGCGATTAAATAATTGAATCCAAGAGAATTAGCTCTCGTGGCTCTAGCGATCTTTTCACGTAGACGTCATATACTATGATCGAAATCACACAAAATGAAGCGACCGTAACGACTGATGAATGGATGGACGATGTCTTTGATATCGAAAGTGAAACACCTTGAATTCGAAGCCGGGCCGCCGATGTAGAAAGACAAATTACATAACCAAGCTGTACCGAAAATGTATATATACATAACGTTTTCAGGATTGGCAGGTCCACGGCTGATATAATGAGTATTTTTCATATTTAATTATTTACAAATAATAAGTATGTATAGGTAGGTATCTACCTATTCTACAGAAGTATCGCGATTGTTTTGTGACATATTAGGCGGACATTTAGAAAATTAATAAAAACATAGCATTAACTTGAAGTGTGAAAAGTAATTTGTTATAAAATACTTTGCAAAGCTTAGCAAATAAGTGCCATTCATATGTCATTCTATCTTTAGGCACCAAGCGATAATTACATCTGAGTAATATTGTTGTGGTTTTACCATTACAGTCAATTTTTGATTTTACCGTTTTATTATTTAATTACAATGATCAAGACAATATGTACTAGTATAACTGATATGATAAGAATGCGCAGCGTACAGTTATTACACTATGTAATAGTATATTTATATTCTATAATTATATTTCCAGTGCATCATTGAACCCTTGTAACTCTATTAAAATATTTTATATCGAATACATTTCATTTGTTACACAATATAATCATTGTCAAACTGTACCTATCGAAGGCTATTTACCTAACAATAATTTATTTATCAATTATTACTCGTTGATAACGTTTTTTTATAATAAAAAATAGCATTATAATATTATCGTGACAGTGCCAATAGGAATCTCGAATAATTACACTTTAACTATGTATATATTATATTATCTTTAAATAAGCGTGTCTAATGTATAAATATGTATTATTTATTTATACTATTCTATAATAGTAACTTCAGTAGTCCACTTTTTACTTTTCATTTTCTATGTGTTGAATTGTTAATGTCCTATGAAACAAAGTTTACTTATTTATCTAGTAAATTTAGCATAGTTCCATAATTGATTAAGTAAAAACCGTTTCGATACATGCCTCCTTATAATAAGAAGAGACTCCAAATTATAGGTACTACATATGTTTATATCGGTAAATGTCAAAATACGTACTGTAAAAAGGATAGTTATTCGATTCGTAAGAACTATTTGACTCACCCATACCAATATTTATTAAAATGAATAACTTGAAATTGTCAATACATCAGATGATAATGATATTATGAGTATTATAAAAATGTTAATTAATAAAAAAACGGTTTATAATTATGGCAGAAATGGCATAACACAAAAATCCAATAAGCACGTAAGTAATTATCTCTAAAATCATCAACACCATACAGTGTAAAGGTAATAAAGTTGTTAGAAAGTCATTATTTAGTAATCCTTTCTTAATACAAAACAAATGGGATAATAATGTATTTTTTACGACATTTCATTCATATAGTTTTTGCTATGTTACAAGCAATTTATTAGAAACCTTTTGATGTTTATAAAACACTATGAGTGTCAAATGAAAAATTATTTCACATTATTTCATTTTAAATTATGATAGTTACTTTTTTTTCTAAATGACCCTTTTTATTTTAAACAACCAAAAATTGAGATCTAGAAAATTAAAGCAATTTGATTGTTTCATGTCATTTAATATGTTAAAATTGTGTATCAGAAATGTCGGCTTTAAACTATGTCTAGTAAAATGTCTAAGTGCTGCCAGAGATTACAATTGAGTAGCAGTTAATATGCACTAAGCTGTTATGTATAACTTACACGAGATGCAGGCTCAAAATGGTGTTTGGATACCTAAATGATATTAAATTACTAGGTGATACGTTATTGCGTTGGTTTAAAATAGTTTTACAGTACAAGTATTGAATTCGATCGAGTTAAACCTGTAATGTACTTACACTGGGACAATACTAATAAGCGTTTACCAAAACAAATATCCTAATGAAACTACTCTAATAATTGAGATGTGTTCCTTTTAATAGTCGAAAACATTTAGCCGCCATTAAGTTAATACGTTTGACCCGCTCGCGTGCGCACGTATACGCAATTTCAGTAATCGTACACTATTGTGTAGAAGATAAAAAATAAATTCCCTTAATTAAATGATCCCCTCGTACTCCGCTCGTACAATACAATAGTAACTTATAATAACGAACACGCAATCGTATCCATAACAATTCAACTTCGCGCTGAACACATTGCACATACACTTTTGTAAAGCTCAAGTCTAAATATAATTAAAATCACATCTCATTTAAATATCTTTGGACAAACCAAATAAAATTATGACATAGCGTACAAAAATACAAAAAATATACAAGAATATAATCGTGTGTAGCTGCGCTTACGTGTATACCATATTTACTAGGTCAACTGATTGACTCGGGGAATTCGGAACAGAAACACGTAGACTAGACAGTTTAAATGATAACCGTAGAAAAATGGCGCACTTTTCAGTACGCGTTATATACGACGCGACAACATCCACCGCTGACTTTCGAAAGGCTAGCTTGTTACTAGTAATAATTTGACTAATTTAATAAGATATAGTACATTTAAGATTCAACCTTCGTTAGAGATCGATCCCTCGAACGACATTGTTGTTGCAATAGCTGAGATTCATTGGTCACAGAAGATCTTGTACATGAGATGTGTCTAGGTTCGTGATGAGTGTTTTCAGGAAGGTCATCTCTTTACGTGCGTTTTCTAAAATAATTCGGGGGTCCTGAGAGGTGCAGCGGAGGCAATTGGGGGCGAATACCATCGCCAGGTTGGCGGAGTCCATTTTTGTTTGACTCACCACCTCGGGAGCGGTGAATTGTTGTAAGAAACTAATCAAGTATGTGAGTACCTGGAACAAATTATTTAATATATAACTAGATATTGAAATGTTAATGTATAACTAGTTATGAAAATGTTTATAGACGTACGGATTCAAATTCAAAACGTAGGAAAAAAACTGTAAAGACATGTACTAGTATTATTTACGTATTTGCCTGTACATTGTACATCTTTGAAACGATGGGTGAAAACGTAAACAATGTTTTTTATAAGGTTGAAGTTGCGACGTGAAACAACCAGTGAAGTTCGGTGGGAGAAGTACCACCCCACACCTATTTGTAGTGTGAAGTAATTCTTGCGTTTCGGTGGAAGGAAAGGGTGTGATTGCTGATTAATTTATATATAAGGAGACCATCTTTGTCCTCGGGAGTAGCAATTCATCTGTGATTGACTTCATATAGAACCCTTATTCTGTATGAGGTTGCTTATAGGTGGTCATGGACGGTAGTAACCACTTACAATCCGGTGGACAGCATACTCGTTTGCTATTTCAGTCTGATAAAAAAAAAAAAGCCAACGATCGTGCAGTCCACCTGGTGTAAATGGTCAGTGGTCTGCCGCCCATGGACATCTGTAAGCAAATTTCCTACAGAACAAGGGTTCTATCCAAAGTTAATCATAGATAGGTTCCTCTCAAGGACTTAGATGGTCGCCTCCATATATAAGCGAGCCGGCGACCACACCCAGCGAAACGCAAGAATCGCTTCACGCTAGAAGTGTCGCGAACGCTTATTTTTTCCTCTGCCGAAAAGTGTTCCCAGAGGCAAAAAGAAGTTTTCACTTGTAGAAACCAATAAAAATAGTGACCAGTCTGTTGATGGCGGGCAGGCGCTGCAGCGCGCGCGCCGCGGCCGCGAAGTCCCCGCCGGCCGCCACGCACGCGCCGTACAGCGCGTCCGGGATCAGCGGCTCGTACAGCTCGCGGTACCACAGCTTCAGCAGGCTGGCCGGCGCGTGCGCGTCTGTACGGACCGACAGTAAGAGGGCGTACGTTACTTACGTGAATTTTGGCCATTCATCGACTCGACCTCCCCCCCTTGGTTCAATGTTTTAAAAACAATGGCTAAAGATAACCCCGGTAAAAATACTGTTATTGGTTATTGGAATCATGATATATCATGAAATATTTCCATTTTATATTTTGGACTAATTACGTGAGGTTATTTAATATTTGGATTTGATGATTGGATTTTCTTAGATATGATTCCACCCCTGGCCTAATCACATGTTTTTTTTTTTAAATGTGATATAGAGAGTAAATGCATTTGATTTATTTTAGAAGGAAAAAAAATATTTGCTCAATACTTTTATTTACGACTTGTATTTAAGATTGCTAAGAAACTAGAATTAATTTTATTTTTAAATAAAAATTTAAAAATACAATTTACTACTCACCTGTCAACGTGGAGGCGTCAGGCAATTCCCAGTTGTCTATCTTTGCTTTCAAAGCATTAACTTCGTCCACATCGGCCGACACTCGGAATATGCCCTCGGTTTCCCTGCCGTTCAACGCCAGAACTTGTTGCGACAACGCCACTTGCACCCACGGCAGCTGTCTGTTCGGAAACCTCTCTTTCTGGAGGGTCATAACCTCTGATAACGTGTTGCCGAACATGGACTGACGGAAGATTTGTATCTAGTGGAGATAGAAAAAAATGGTTCATTGGCTTAGAAAAACTATCCACGAACGTATAGAAATGATCGTACGAAAAGTTGTAAAATATTTAATCATAATTTAACTACATAATTGCTATAACAAAACCTTCTCTTGACAAAATCTGCAAGTAAATTATTAGGGCACTGAAACTTTAAGGAACAATTGCAATTTAGGAAAAATGACTATTTTAAATAGAAAGCAATTTTGTTTATTGTTTATAATTATTAATTATGATATAACTAAGATATTCGGGACTCACTCTAGCCTGATCGATATCCTCGGTGCTAGGTTTCCTTGGCTGTCTTTTGCCACCGAAACCTATCCTCTCTAGCCTCTTGCAAGCCACACTCGCGTAATGAGACACTTGGACGTGGATCGGCCATTTACCAACCTACAAAGGAAAACAAACTTACAATTTGTTACGAATTACTTATCGGATTTCGATGACATTTGGCACACAGATAGTTTATGACATAAGTTAACACACGGAATACTCATTAGCGTGATAACCTGACACACCTTCGGCAGCTCCCAGCTTATAGACGCTTGCAACACCCAAGGGAGTCGCACATGCATTAAACAGTTTCTTTTGCATCTCACTCGTGAAGTCTCGTGACAAGATTTCTCTCAATAGTATTTATAAAATCGCCTTTAACTAACATCGGGAAAGCAATCAGCGAACGCCGAGTCTCTGTACCAGGGATGTTGCGGATTCCGTTTTTTTCACATTCGCGGATGTGAATGCGGATGCAGATTTTTGAAGGTTCATATCCGCGGATACGGATGCGGATGTGGATGTTTAAGATTTTATATAAAAAAGTATATGAATAAAGAAGTACAACAATAATAAAGTAATTCAAAACACTTATGTTCATAAAAATTAGTATGAAATATAATGCTACGATTTCTATTAATTTAACTTAAAATAGAAGCATTAACATAATGACATTTACCTGGCGATTTAAATTTAATAAGCTGAGCTAAAAACTTCCCAGTATACATTTACACACAACAATGATTGTATTACAATAACATTCAAAATAACTATATATACTATAAGTAATCCACAGCGCAAACAAACGTAATAATTTATTTACAAGAAACAATTCATAACTTGTATTACATTCGAATCCGCATGAACATCCGCATTGATTATTCGCGGATGCGGAAGCAAATCCAGATGTCCAAATCTATGCGGAAGCTTCGCATTTGCGGATGCGGGATGTTGCGAATATTCGCAACATCCCTGCTCTGTACCGATTGTTTGTTGCTTAGCGTGCACTGAAAAGCGGGCGAGAGCGTATGAAGGCGAGGCACACAACCAGCAGCTCCCAGCCGCGCAGCGACAAGTCACACAGCTGCAAAAACCGCTTCACGCTAGAAACAGGTGCGGGGGTACCTCCCCGGTCGAACTACACTGGTTCTGCTAAAAATATTTGGGCAATAGGATATATGGGCGCCTTTAACTAACCTCGGGGAAGCAATCGGCGAACGCGGGGTCTCTATGCCGGTTAACGTAGTTGGTGAGCGCGGGCTGGAAGGCGGGCGAGGGGGGCACGAAGGCGAGGCACACCGCCAGCAGCTCCCAGCCGCGCAGCAGCGAGTCCCGCAGCGGGTTCTCGGTGGTCTGCCGGCACAGCTGCACGTACAGCTCGTCGCGGAGTCTGGTACCAAACATAGTATTATATAAAGATTTTGTTTTGCATTTGGAACCTGTAATCAATGATATGAACTATAAACATATGAGTTGTAAGAGGCGTTATAAGATAGAGATGAAGAATGCCTATATTGCCAGTCAAACATAACCCACAATAGATATAATCATTTTAATGAATAGTTGCAACAAAATTTCAGTTAGAGAATAATAGCTTTTTAATATGTTATAACAATAGAATGAGATTATTTCTAAGATATAAGAGCACTTTGAATTGCTAATAAAAATACAGTCTAAAAACAGGTAGGTAAGTAACAAAAACAAATTGTTTAAGTTAATTGCTTCAGACAGATAGTGCCAATTGATATGGACTTCATGCTGATTGAAAAATAGCGCAGATACAAATCAATGGAATCCATGGGCGTATCTATACATACTTCCGATTTAACTATTATAATATACTATTTATGCTCATTTTCTTAATTTATTTTAAAAGTACTTAATCTTATGCGAGAATTTGTACCATTAGACGTCGACATTGAATTAGAGACTCTTGATATCACAAAAATGTATGTGCAAAGAAGGAGACAATTCATACGCCTGCGTAATATTCATATCAACATAACAAGAAACAACACAACATAACATAACAATTAGAACTCACTTCTCATTAGCAAAGGTGGCGTGCAAGATATCCTGCGCGACGGAGTTGAGAGTCATGCCGGGCCTCGCCTTGCGGTCGCCCATGTAGATCTGCACCAGGCGGAACAGATCTATGGCCGCCTTCTTGTGTGCCTTGTCCCAATCTGCGCCTACCATTGGCGCGCTGATCGATGACGACGTCCATGATAACATGTCGCGAACGGAGGCCTGGAACATAAATGTAGTGTCAATTGGTTTGGCATGAAAAACATTATATTTATATTTAATTCGACAAATTTATTAACTTTATAGGTGAATATTATAATACATATTATAATAATAAGGTAATTAGACTTATTAGACGAACTATGTTTACAGCTATTGACGAAAAAATCTGTTTATATACAATCCTACACTTCTCTTCATTATTATAGCAATTGTTGAATCTATCCATCCATACATTTATCAGCCTTTTAAGATCTACTGCTGAACATAGAAACACTATTGGGAGTTTTGCCAAAAGTCATTGCGCCTAGCACAATCCATCTAAATGCTGACCTAATCATCAAATAGCAGTCGTTAAAGACAACATTCAATACGTAACGATCATAACCTCCTTCAATTACAATCGATTTCGATCAACTTCGATTGACATAAGATCAGGTTGATGATGTACGCGCCAAGGCTCCCCAGTCGTGGAGTTAGACCGATGTCTTAAAAAAGCGTTATAAAAGCTACAAGGTCCCAAAGCCTACCTTTCTCCTAAAGATGCCCTTGTTGAAGTTGAGGTTGTCCTTGGCGAATATCTCGATGTCCTGCTCGGGCGGCGGGTGCGGCAGGTGCGGCGCGTGCGCGCGCAC
>MOOZ01000263.1:131867-149015 GCA_002930495.1 Cecropterus lyciades
TCTGTTCTGGGTCTGGGTGTTTGTGTATTCTTCTTTGTGTGTCCATGGCACCCACGGCACAGGAGAAAATCCTACTGTGGGGCTATGAGTGTAGAAAGCGTTTATGTTTATGTTATGTTAACTCCAGTGCAATTTCATAGTGACTGCGAATAATGCATGTTGGTTGAAATATGAGCATTAAATAAATAAAAAATAACCCGTGAACACCATTACGAAAAAAGATTTAGATATCAGTTTAAAACTAAACCTTAAGTATGATGTAATTAATGTAAAATATAGTATGCTTTGACTAATTTGCCTTTGATAATTTATATCTAATAACAATAATCTCAGTAGAAATATCAACAAACAGTCCTAAGTCTGTCTTTTAGTCTTAAGTATTTTGATTCCATCAAAAAAAAAACATTAATTATCGATCAGTTGAGCGAAAATTCAGTAGAGTCATGATGATCAATACTTCTTCGAACGATCATGCTTCAAGCGGGAAGGTACCACCGCCACATCTACTTTAAGCGTTTTTGCGTTACAGTGGAAGGATGTGATTGTGAGGTACATACTTTCATTTGAGCAAAGCAACACATCTGTCATTGCATTCAGATAGAGGTCCTGGTCTATATAAAGTTGTTTACAGGTGTCAATGGATGGCACTGAAGATGTTCGCCTCGTATATGTATGTGAGCCGGCAACCGCACCACACTCTTCCACATCACACAAGAACTGGTTCACGTTATAAATCGGTGTGGCGGTGGTACCTCCCCGGTCGAACTACACTAGTTCTACCACGTGGTAAACTAGTTCGGTCCATGGTAGTGTAGGCGTGTACCTGTCGGAGTATCTCTCGCGCGAGTGCCGCGACAGCTGGTGCGGGCGCTCGAGGCTGTGCAGCACGCGCGCGCCCGCCGCTTCCGTCGCCAGCGAGATCGACGACACCAGCGACGGCCGCGCCGCTGTCGTCTGCAACGTGTTATCGTAATGTATCGATGTGTATGAATCGTAAATTGTTTTTCCATAATCAACCAATGTATTTCCACAAGCCGAACCACATTCAAATAATGGTGTAATAAAGGAACTACACTACAGCAACTCCGCGGGAGCCCCTTGAGCCGGAAACCTCCGACCATCAGGAGGGTAATGGCTCTTAGCTCGGTATGACCGATGTAGTCCGCACCACACTCAGCATAGAGGGGTTAGTATTACATTAATATTGCCTTTCTACATTGTAATATTACAAGTATTAGTGTTGTAAAGTAATTTTATGGTACCGGGGGGTTTTACCCCTTGAGAAACTGCCCGGGCATCCCTCCCCCCTTCCCCCCAGATACTATACGTATACAAGAAGCTAGGAGGATAAGAAGTCAAAGTAACGTAAAGTCGTAAACTTAGTAATAGGGTTCTAATTTTACATATCGGAACTTTTGTAAAATTGGAACCCTATTACTAAGTCACTTACCACGGTCTTTCAATCTGTCACAGAACTTTATATTTTGAACTATAATTGATAGACACTTGAAATTTTGACAGTATTGTGCTAGCACAATCATACTAGTATGACCACTATAACAACAAATACAAAATAACTAAAAAAGTTTAACAGTAAAAAGAGTCCCCATACAAGAAACCGATATTTGTCAATTCCTCATGTGCAAGTTCGACTTATAATTGACCAGTATTCACGTTGTAGACCTAACATGCTACTGTAAGAAATAGATACGAAGCTTGTGCGTCCAATTCAAAATTCAAACAATTGCAGTATGTTAAAAAGAACAACCAGACCAAATTATCAAATTACCAACACATTTGGAGCTAATCAAAGCGGACTAATTTTAACATCGTCAACATATATCATAGATGTTTTGTGATTATGATGGTATAACAAACCTGCAGGAAAGGCGTAGGCTGAGGCTTCTGCAGTGGACTTCCTGGACTTTGCGGAGACGCCGATTCGCACGAAGAACCTCCTGCCGACTGTTGTTTTAACTGTTAGAAAATTTATATTTTGAAACAAAAACTAAAAAAACAAACCATCACAAAACATGTTTTATTTACGAACAAGCTCACTTTTAGAACTAATTATTATTATATCTTTAGTTTGAAGGATAGATTATAACTCATCCGCTTTTACGGCACTCTTCAGGGTCCGCATATATGAACAAAAAAAAAACTAAATAGAAACAGACGACATTGCGTTCTATCTTCTTATTCAAAAGACAGTATGAGCTTTTGAGATAAAAAGTAATTTGCTTCACACTGCCTTTTAATTTAAAATATAAAATAATGAATTATTTACCTTACGTCTCGTCAAAGGCGTGCTCTCAACTGATTTGAAGTATTTTTCATGCATGGAATCATCAGACGCGTCCTTTCTAGGCGAAATAAAACTGCCGCTCCGATTTAGACCTTTAAAATTTTATAAAGTTATTACAAATGGCAACTTTAAGCGTTCACACATTTTCCGATCAAAATCACATGTTATACCATCCATTACTGTATATGAGCCTCCTCTTTCATATCATAGTCGTCTGCACTGATCAAATACGGATTAGTAGATTTCACACTCATTTCAGAACCTTTTTTAAGAACTCAGGAGTGTGCATTTCTTTAAAAGGTTTCTTTCGATATGTGTATTTACTGCTGGTACTATTGGCCTTTACCTGGCTTCGATAGCGAGCCCTGGGCTCAGCCAAGACAAGAAGACAATTGGCTGGAACGGAGCTGGTTTTGGTCCCCGTTGCCGGATTCCGAAACCTTCCGCATTCGCTACAGGGAGAGACGGTAACGGACTCCACTGTTGTCCTCTTGTTAAAATGGAATTGCGACTGACCCAAGTGTGCCCCCGTGACGTACAGACCTCGACTTTTATCTTTAATTTCAACAAAATTGAGCATCTCTCTCATCTCTTGTAACATAGTAGTATACATGAATGGCGACGTCACGAAAGATTATTCAAACTTTATAAATATAATAATATACCTGAATGTGGCGACCACTTCTCACCTTCATGAGGTTGGGCCGCACTGCTCCGCTTCCGTAGTTGAGGCGTGCAAATGGGTACGTTGCATGCTGCTGCGCTCAGCTCCTGTACAAGAAAATGTCATCAACAATATTATATTTTATATTTGTTTTGTCGTGTCGGTATCTAATAGCACCATTCACTCTCCATGGATGTCGTAGGAACAGAATTCAGGAGATGGGCAACAGCGTCTTTCTGTGCAACATCCAAACCCACAGCGGTCACCAAAACTCATGCCAGGTACGGAGACTAAAGGCATAAATCACCATTAATCTAGGTCCAGCAGTGGACATCCAGAGATTGATGGATAAGATTATCTTTAGATATTATATGTAAAATTCGGAAATTGGCAAACACAGAGATACAGTAGGTATTGTATATGCTTATAGATTCTACTCATATACGTTACTAACGCCTAAAACCAAACTAAATTAAACCAAACAAATTTTAGACCACCGTTACAAAAAATAGTCATATGATTTAAAAGCTTCTCAGAAGCATGTCGGAATACAATTGACTATCTTTCGATGGCACAAGTTCTGTTACCACTATCGCGCGGTATAAATTTACACTTGTTCTAAAGATAAATAATTAAACATTAAGCTTTCGTGTCTATGTCAGCACAAACAAGTGGATATTATCTTGCAAGATATTTTATATTGTAAACTGAAAAAGGGACATTAAAAGATCGTCATTACTTTTACAAACAAGAGTAATTTAATCTTACTAATGTCATGTGCGTGTTAGTCACTCTTTCAAGCAAGAACTACTGATTGGATTGGGATGAAATTTGGCACACAGACAGTTTTTAGCCTGGATTAATCCATGGGACGGAGCCGCGATTCATTAATGTAACAACAGTTGTAGTATATTATTAGTTATTCCATGAGTAAACATGCTTACAAGCATAAAACAATAAATCAACATACCTCAATTAAATACTCAACTCATCTATTATATCCCCTTCTAACAATTAATTCCTTTTATGAACATTATTAATTATTATTATAATAGTTACATCTAGATTCAATACTCTGGTATGCGAAGGCAAGGTCATTCGCACATACAGTAGGAAACACTTAACTATAATAGACGTGAAAGTAAGAGGATAAATAAGCCTAAAGATATAAATAGAGACAACGTAAGTGTTATTTCAATCTAAAGGGGCTATAAATATTGACCTAAAACAATGTTTTCGTAAACCATTACCAAAATTACCAATTATCAAAATATTAGTGACGAGGTTTGAAATGACGAAGTTTTATATAAAGATAGAAACTAATAATGTGAAAGACAGAACTAATAATGTATCAGTAATATTTACACAGATAAATAAAATAATACAATGATTGAACATTAATGAGACATCATTGTATTTTATCAGAAATCGTAACGCTAGTCAATTTATACAACAGACTAAGCGAGATCACGCGAAACTACGTAAAAAACTACAAACTAAACAGTTTTAAAAATTCATCCAACACAATAAGGGTATACTTTTTCAATGAACAATACAATTTAAATGTTTTTTGAATGAACTTTTAAACAGATAATGACGTGCAGAACTCAATTTATATGGCACTGCAATGATGTAGAACAGGGATTCCATTTGGCAACCAACTACTGGACAAACACAAAGTTTTAAAACTGGTAAGTATTTTGTCTGATACCAAAAAAAAAAATAAAGATAAGATTTTTAAAGTAATTTGGCTATAGGAGTCTGGTGTATCAGTTCATTTTGGTAAAAGAGGTCTCTAGCCCAATATAGTTTGGCAATCTTAACCTAATATTAATGAACACTCAAATTGAGACATATATAATGGAAGGAATAGAAGATAAGATAGACATATACCTGTTTCCGTCTCTGCTGTGCACTGCTTATACTACTATCTGAAGACCGCCCTGAATCTGTGTGCCGACATAGAGGAGTTGTACCGTCTTCACTCAAACGTCCACGTCTACTCTCTCCGCTGTTCCTGTTTAAGTAAAAAAAAAACAAAGTTATACTCTGAAACTTATGGTCCTATAGCCTTGCCAGCCTTATACCATACTAGCTGAAGTTTACTACTTTCAAAAAGTGCAAAATATCAAAACCAAAATAACCTATAATTTGACCAAGTAAATAAGCAACATCCATGAAAAATTTCATGTAAATTGGACCAGTGGGTCTTGCGTGATTATAACAAAGTAACAAACAGACACACAGACAGACACCATCTCATTTTTATATATTCATAATAATATATAGTTCAGTAACTCTCAGGAATGAAATATCAGCCATAATGAAATAATAAACAGACGCAGTAATAGGGTTAATCTGATCACTCTCCTTGGCAGATATATTAATGTGCAGATCAATATAGTTTTGTAATTCCAACATGATGTATGTTTACTGAATATTGAACATTGATTACAAGACATTGATTCCGCTAATTTTTTTCTAAAGGAAAATCTTATGAAATAGTAGAGTTTAATAGAAAATGACATAAACTTTCTGAACAAGAAGGGTAATCCATAGCACTTTTTTATCAGTTGTATTTCCTTTTCACTTGTGATTAATCTGAGTCATGCTTGCTGTCACCCATTACATACCCTGCGAAATATAATTTTCAAAAATAACCATAACCATATTTTTTTACATTAAAACCTCATTATCAATTAACATATTTAAGAACCTGTCCTAATTATAACAGATAAAAAACAGAACACAAGCATCAGTATTCCTGTTTAGATAATATACAACATTAATATCCTGGACAATGATATATTGTTATCAACACTATTGATAAAACAAGTCTATTCAAATAAACAAGGAACTACACTCAGTGAGAATTTGATTGTCTAACTTTAATTAAAAAACACATACAGTACAAATAACCACTTGTCATTTGCCATTGGTCATTTCCTGAGAATACAATGCTTTAGAATTTCATGGATCAAATGCATTAAATCTATTATTGACTGTGGCATATACACTTAAATACATGATGATATCACTCAAAATGTAGTGCATGCAAAAATATTTCGATGAAACCTCATTAATAGGCATAAATAATATATTGGGTGTTACTGCACACTGTAATAGAATTTGCCAGATTATTTATGTAAGAAAGCAATTATTATGACATCCATTAGCAGTTCTGTTAACATAAAACTTAAAGTAGGTAGTGCAAAAGGAACCTACCTATGATGGTAATGAGATCTCCTAGTTCGTACAGGACTTGTTTGCGTAATTGTAATACTCTTAGCATTGCCAGGAGACAGCTTGCTGACACTCGCCATAGTGCTATTGCCATTGCTACTAATTGGGTCTATTAATGGAGGCACCTGAAAGATTAAAATAATAATAATTATACAAGCAAAATACAGTTTGAACTAGTACAATACTAGATCCTTTCACCTATTTATATTTATACATCTTTTGGGTACTAAAATACAGTACACATATAGAGCAAACTAACCACAAATTGGCAATATTAATGCTTAAATCTTCTTCATACAGGATCCAGTAAGGTTCATAGTTATTAATTCATCATAAAGATATTATTAATACTACAGAGGAAATGTAAGCGGTATAAGTTCTAGCTGCATCAATCTTTATATATTTACTATGAGTGTTATTTTTGCAAGACAAAATTTTGGTTGATCAACATTATTGATAGTGTAATAATGTGACACTGCTGCACAAGTTCTGCCAAATTTGTGCAACATCCAGCCATCTAACACCAAAATTTAATTTTAACTACATAATTACTAGTTATACAAATGTGCTCACATAGGGTTGTACTTGAGGAGCTGCCTGATTAGTTTGGGTGGAGGTCTCTCGTCTCTTCTGAGGGTCCGTGTTCTGTTTTAATGTCTGTAACTTTGCTAAAGGGATTATGTCACAGTCCGTTGGCCTGTGCCACACGGTGGTCTGCAACAGAGAAATAATTTGAATTATGCAAATCAAGTAATGAACTTAATTAGCATACAATGAACTTAGAATAGGAAGAGGAAACTAACCTGTGTGGAAGCATTGTAATAGTAAAACCTATGGGTGTTGATGTCAAATAGTTCCCACCATTGTGATGAGTCTGTGCGTTTCACTTTAACTCCCTGTAAAAAAATATATAAGAAATTCATACATCCACGCAAATAACAAAAAAAATACAGTCAAATCGAGAACCTCCTCCTTTTTTGAAGTTAGTTAATGAAAGTTAAGGGTCAGTACATCACATGTAATTGCAAATAAAATAGATTAAGGCATTTCTAACATTTTTTGAAGTCTGGTATATATGAGTTTAAAAATCACATCACACCAAAATAAATGAATTTAATTAAAAGAATTGATAAGATATATATATTCTATATCTTAAGGAATTTTTTTGTCTTTCTTTCATTAAAATCCACCTACTCTATCCAAAGTTATTACAATTTAAATTTGTGTCAGTTTTAAATGCAGTTCAAACCACAAAGCACAGCTAGTAATAAGTACAAATATAGAAACCAATATTATCTAATAAATATTACATCACAATGCAGATATGTGCTCCTTGGAATTAGCATAAGGCTTGCCATTGGGGCCACACTTAAATGCACCCTCTAAAAAGAATTATGCAATCTGTATATTTTACAAGAAGAATATATTGCATTTATTTTTTTACATTCCACTAGATTAAATAATGTATTCAAAGCGTATGTAATCCGACATTCGATATAATTAACAGTGAATGCACTATGCAAGTGTCTTAAGTTTTCTGAATCAATCTATTAACATTTTTCATTGATAAATTTAATTGTTAAAGAGAGACCGGCGCCGGCCTATCCATATACTGTATTCCATGCAGTGCAGTGGTTTTATTGTAAAAATGTTACCTCAGGTGGGTCCCAAACACATTCGCCTGTGGTTAGGTTAGCATACATATGCTCCTTTGTCTTCGGCTCGATGATTTCCACCCATTCCACCCTAGAATAAAACATTACCCAAGTTACAATGTCGCCGCAGGAAAGTTAACACACAGCAACAAATGAATTCAGGGCGTGACATTAGCGATTTCCGTATACTTTATTGATTTTGCAACTTTCTTCCGATTTCGGAAGTGATTCACTGTCAATACATGAAATGCTAAATACTCAATTTACCTGTCAGAAGACATTTTTGCGAAAAATTAACGATAATCCTAAACTTTAATTAGACATTATATACGATATTTCAGGAAATTATAATACGAGCGAGAGCGACGGGATATCATCCATGTTGAATGTTTACTTCAATCCACAGATAACTGAAAATTCTACACACTGTACAGACTACTAAAAGAAAATAGATAACTATAACAAATATTATCAATCAACCTAAAAATGCTCTTTGCAATATATATTATTTATGAATTATGACGTTATTATTTATATATACTGTAAGGACAATTAACGTCATCGTCATATTATTTAGTCTGTTTTCGAAGCTTTATTCTGATAATGAATGCGTGGGGTGTTAGATCATTATAAAATATCTCACAAGCACCCCACGCTTTTTTGAGTTAAAAATATTTTCCCTTATCTTTCTATGTTTTAACTTATAGAAAATTATTTTCGATTTTTAAGTTCAGCTTGTTCTTTTTTAAGTTTTTTTAAACTATTATTTATTTTTTAATTTTTATTTGAGCTAGTTACAAATGCAATTATTTATTTTGCTTCTTTAGTCTTATCGATGATAATATTGTTTCAAAAGCGTGTTTTTTTAAACAATTATTTATAACTAGATGTTTACTGTATACTGTAATGAACTAATACAGAATACAGTAAAATTTTATTTCAAAATTTGTTCGAGAAATGACGTTTTTTTCGGTTGCTCAATGGCACAGAAAATTGTCATTTACTGTAATTTTGTACAAAATACAATATTTTTTTGTAGGAAACAATTTATTTTTTGTAATCACAAACTGTTTGTTATAGTTAAGTTGTCATTATTTAATTGAGTATTCGTGACGTGACGTTACTCCGTGTTCCTATTCGTTCTTTGACAGATTTATAAACTGCCTTATCTTGCACTGTTAATTTTACGTTTATTATTAACAAATATTTCGTGTTTAAGAACATTATTAATCTTAGTAAGTACAGACTGTCGTAAATATATATTACATTATTTACTTTTTGTTCATAGTTCAAATTATATATAAATGTTGCGATATCTGACTATTAACCTTGTTAAATGCCGGCGATCCAATATTGCTGATTCATTTAATAGTAAATACTATCGGTTTTCGTCTGGGACGCCTGCAGTTGGTTTCGTGCAGTCGGCTAAAGTAGTTAATGGTCAGTACCCTACTCCTTGGGCTTATTAGTATTAGTTGCAGCTCTGTTAGTTTAATAACCAAATGATTAAAGCGGGCGTGTTTGTTCATTTTCTCATTAAGCATCATAAAACTTTTAAGTGATTTAACAAAATTAAATAATATAAAAGCTTAAAATTGGCATTTGATTTGAATTGTATATTATATATTTATATTTATTGTATTTACGTCTGTTTTTGTATTACATCTGTATGCTGATTTATCACTGTGTTTTTTTTCTCATTCACATTGGAACAGCATAGTGGGCTATGCTCTTGACCTCGCCCAGATGTGAGAAGAAATATGGTTCTTTGCCTTTTTCTATTAGTGACCATCCCCACCTTTTTCTCCTAGTTATGAATATGGGCCCACTATTGGGATAAAAAGATGGTTGTAGATATATGCTATGTGGATAGTCATCTAATTCTCAATCTAAGCATTACTGTGATCATCCAATTTTCATCTTTACATTGTAGACTGTAATATTTATTTGCAGCAATGGAAGACATATCTAACTTTATTTTGCCAAACAATCAACGTTTTGTTGAGTTGGATAGCTCACAGGCATTTACGAATTTGACCAAGAAGGAAAAACTGTATGCACATTACTTAAGTCAGGTTAGTTAATAATCTCATTCCTTTCATAATTATATGCATAGTCATTGCTCCTTCAAACTCCATATGTGTCCTTTTAAAAGTATTGTTTCTTATGTTAATAATAACCTCTTGATATCTTAAAATAGTGCTTTTTAAAATATGTGCTTGCAGGAAGAGCTTAACCAGTATCATATGTCCTTTGAACATTATGTTATTTCCTTTTCTTCATTCAATAGAAGGATTTTTATTGTTTATCAAAACCTTAAAAAAATCATGAATGGAACTTCTCAAATTGAATATGATTTTTAAATAACTTCAAAAAGGGATAAGGTTTTCAATTCAACTGTATTTTAGACTAATATTCTCCTGGAATTAATACATTTGAATATGTTTATACTCTCTAGAAGTTGCCAATTCCACTATTTAATAGAGTGCTGATTGAATAATAAGATTATCATAAATGAAGGTGCTTAACTTTTATAGACTTCAACTTATGTTCATAAAAGGAAGTATTTTTAATATGAAATCTATTTCTACTAACGAGCAACAAACAACAAAAACAATGAAAAACATTCCATTAGATGTTTTTAAGTGACCTGAAAATTTAGCTGCTATATTTACAAAATCATTTTGCTGTAAGTAATATTCTTTATTTTTTCAGTCTGCCTGGAATGGAGGTCTAATAGTCCTTGTTCAAACTAGTCCGGAGTCCCCAAGAATATTCTCTTTGCTGCATAGGATATTTATAGGTGAACCTTTGGAAGAACTTAAGGCATCTGCCTTAAAAGCAGGAGTGTCCGAAGATGATTTTCAAGTATGTTCAACATTTTGATACTTTGTACCAATATTGAAAACAAATTAAATTAGGAATTTCTTTCAATAAATGAATTTTATGGAAATAAGTTACTTGAATTTATAAAAAATATATATAAAAAAATTACAACAGCCATGAGCCAAGAATTCACAAGGGAAACTCCCATGGCTTGTGAAAGTCATAACTGATCTGCAATGTTAAATAATGTTGGGAATCTGTCCAAATCTTGCCTGTTTCATTATAAATTTAAGTCGTCCAATGGGGCATTTTTCAAATATTTAAATGAATGTTGGTGTGACATCTCAATAACATGAGATGTCCAACAACAGTTGTGATGTTAAAAAAATAACATGTATGCAAAAGATACTTGCATCTTTTAATATATTTTTAGTAGGATAATATTTATGCGTAATATTAACTGGTTCCTGTATCACTCTTTAGGACCATATAAATATTTTTCTGAATATAAGATTGGAAATGAATATTTAAAGTTGCAGTTTTATTACATTTACTCATATTGCTACACAATTATTATGTAGCAGAAGAAAGATGTTAGCAAACAAGCATGCAGTCCATCTGATGGTAAGTAATCACTAAAGACCGGATTGAATGCATTTTCATATTTGCCATACTGTAGCATGTATTCTATAAGATCTCGATAAGATGCATATTATCGCTATATTTACAATATTTTCAGCGCATTCAAGTTAAAATTCTGCCCAGATACCTCAGTAGATGTGGAACGATAATTTTCGACTTATAAAAATATCAAGAATGATAGGAGACACAATACTACTGAACATTTGGAACAATGCTTGATTGTTTACGTTTACAAAAATATTACACGTTACTGTACAGATTATCATCTATCACTTATAGAAAAATTGCTTTTTTTTATTTCCTTGTACTTTCTTAACTGTTTTGTTTAAAACTTATCATCTGACATTGCATATTTTGTTACTTGCCGTGCATATTTCATGCATATTTGCATATAACAAGCTTTGTATGTTGCATATAATCCGGTCTCTAGTGATTGTGACATCTGTAATCAATTAATCAATCAGATGTGCTGCTACCTCTAAGAACTAAGTTAGAATGCTTTACATAAGTATAACTCTTTTAACACACCCTTCAAATAAAACCAAAACCTAATATTATCATTCTCTTTAAAATTATTGAAGTAGACATTCCAATAATAAACTCTGCTCTGCCTATCCTTACGTATGTTAAAACAAATTTATTGTAGAACATTTGTGTATTCTGTTTCTGGGACTCATTGACAAGCCTTTAAGACAGTATAAAGATTTCCCAAGAACCGATTTTAGCATATCTTGTGAGTATCTTTTATGTAGCAACTCATAAGTATTATATTGATAAGCACTTACCACTTCCAGTCAAAAGATAAGGGAATCTATGAACTATTTGCGGTTGATATTGACTACCCAACAACAAAGTATTTATTTTATTTTTCTAGGTCTACTAATATGTAATTTTCCATATACCAACTTCCTGGTTATGGTTTTATTATTTATTGTATTTCTATTATTGGTCGAAATCTTTGGATGGATTGAATGATTATTTCAATGAATTATTACGTGCTATAAAAATTACAAATATGTACACATAACTACTAATTGACAAATGATAGAACGCTAAAACCCAAAAGAAAAGTATGATCCATAAAATAGTCTTAATATTTTTTAAGTTTTATTTATTTTTTCCCATTTATTCACTGTCGCTCTAAGAATCGGAAACTACATAAGCAGATGGAACCGTTCTTGTGTAATTAGCAGCATGGCTTTAGAAGGAAACATTCAGTCAATACCAATCTTCTAACAGTTGACTTTATCTCTAACACCCTTGACCATGGGGGACAGATGGATGTTTCAATTTTGACCTCCGGAAGGCTTTTGATAGGGTTCACAATGATATACTGCTTGGTAAGCTAACATATTGCTTGCTCAAGTTCATCGCTCGCTATCTTTGCAATCGCCAGTGGTATGTCCAGCTCGGACTTGAAAAATCTCAGCCCTATCATACGCGTTCCGGCGTTAGTCAAGGATCAATATTTGGTACTCTTCTATTCATCTTGATGATCAACGACCTTCCCATGGTCATCAAACATTCGAAATTGTCTCCTTTATGCAGATGACCTGAAGCTTTTTCTGGGGATTAAAGTGGAGGAAGACTGCAGCCTCCTGCAGCGTGATATTGACGCGGTGGTTCAATGGAGCACTGAGAATAGAATGGAATTTAATCTGCAAAAATGTACTATAGTGACTTTCAGCTGAATGCGGCACCCAATCGAATTTCAGTATAAACTGGGCAGGGAAATCATTCAGAGCTCTGTTAATACTAAATATCTTAGTGTTACATTCGACAGGAAGCTCACATTCCATTACTACATAGCTACAGTCGCCAAAGAGTCCTTTCAAAGATTCGGCTTTGTTCTGCGTAACCCCAAAGACTTCAAAAATATTGGAGTCATCAAGTTTTTATTCTGTGCCTTGGTTCGCATTAATCTGGAATCGAGTGCGTGCACATGGCATCCGTACGAGAGTAATTAGCTTCTCTTAGAAAAGGTCCTAAAGGCCTTAAGATACCTTTACAAGCATATCCACAGTTACTACACGCTTGTGTACCCCACTAAATTTATCTTGGGTTGTCTTGGATACAATTCCCTTGAGGTCAGAAGATGGAGAGACCAATTAATACTAATATACAAGGTTCTCCGAGGCATGGTTGACGATCTAGAACTACATGCACAACTGTGCTACTTTATGTGCCTAACATAAATCAGTGTAGTCGGGCCAGGAAACACAGAGTGTTCACTGTTCCGATATATCGTAGAGTGGCTCGGAGAAAGTCTCCCATTCCCCGCTCACTCGCCGCGCTTAATGCTCTCCTGGTCGCTGCACTTCACGTGGACTTGTTTGCGGATGGATGGAAGACAATCTTATCGGAGTGCCTGCACTACTGTAAAACGAATGCGTGATGTATGAATTTTATATATTGAAACCAACCATTTATTTTATTTCTAATTGTTATTTGATTTTATTGACTCACTTGGACATTATATTTTATTGTTATTATTGCACCGAATACTTTGACATTGTTATATAAGGAATATTATTATCATTATTTTTTGTTAATCCTCTTAACTGTCTTTGCTTCTGTTATTATCATCATTATATTTTAATTCAATTTATACCTATGATTTTCTTTGTGATAATATGTTTCGTCATTAGTGTAATTGGATTAATCTGTTCTAACTGACTAAATGAATAAATAAAAAAAAATACATTTACTTGTCTTAATTTTTTTTTCAGGCATTTTTAGTATACGCTGGAGGAATCTTTGCAAATAGTGGCAACTACAAGGGTTTCGGCGACACTAAATTCATTCCAAATTTGTCTAAGGAATCATTTGAACTTATCGTAAAAGCATCGAAAGCCTACGAGAATGACTGTACACACCTGACCAAGTTATGGCAAAATACTCAAAATGCTATCTACAGCATTGCGCCAAGACTGACAAGCTTAGGTTTGGCTGATAAGGTAAATATAAAAAATCATCGTAGAAGCAATTTGTTTTTCAATTATTGCATCATTACTGTCTCCACCCATTATTGTCCCACTGCTGGGCATTGGTCTCTCAGAATGAGAGACTTTTAGGCTATAGTACACCGCACTGACCAATGCAAATTGGCACTTCACACACCTTTTTTTTAAACGACTTCCAAAAAAGGAGGAGGTTCCTAATTCGACTGCATTTATTTTTTAACTTTTTTTTCATGTTTGAACCTTCGATACTTTCGACTGGGTGAACCGATTTTGACAATATTTTTTTATTTGTAAGCTGGTGCTTCCAGTGGGGTCCCATTTTAATTTAGTTCAATTCTGACAAAGGTATCCATATGAAAGCCACATAAGTCTTAAATTAATTGAAACTATAATACAAACGTAAATTCAACTTCGAGCATAAATTTTAAATTTATGCTTTCGTGTAATTTGATATTTACGAAGTAAAATGAGTCATATTATATGAAGACAAATATAAGATTATCATCACTAAAAATCGTGAAAAACAAAATTAAACTATGTACTATGTACTGTGTATGTAAGAAACCAACATATATTTAAATTCTTGTTTGCTTTTTTTGTGGTATAAAAGTCTGATTCTATATTTTTGTTAAAAAAAATTTTTAACGATATCTTAGGTGTGCCGGTTTCCTCACAATGTTTTCGTTCACCGTAAAGCAGTGATAATTAAGTACATAATTTCAGAAAAATCAGTGGTGCATTGTGCCTGGGATTCGAACCTTGGACCCTAGAATGAGAGACCGAGTTTCAAGCATTAAGCTATCCACTGCTCAGGCATTAGGCTATTTTTTTCATAATTAACCTTAATTGAAAAGTTTCATTTCCATTAAATAAGTATACAATTTATGGCCTTTGATTATTTATATTTTGGTTAATGGTATGTTTGGGTTTTAATTTGGACTATATTTTTAGGGTATAACAACATATTTCTCAAGTAACTGCACTGAAGAAGATTCAAATTTGGTCAATGACTGGATGAAGACAAAACGCATAGAAGCATATATATGTAGAACATTTAAAACTATTGCAGATGATGGATGTAAGTAATGAAATAACTTTATAGGTAATGTTTATCGATTATATTATGTTAAACATAAACGCTTTCTACACTCATAGCCCCACATTAGGATTTTCTCATGTGTCGTGGGTGCCATGGACACACAAAGACGAATGCACAAACACCCAGACCCAGAACAGAAATATAAACTCATCATTCAGATATCTGTCTGGCCGGGGATCGAACCCGGACCCACTGCGTGCCAGATTAGTTTGGAGACCGCTTTTCCATCGGGTCGTCGTGTTAATCTTTATATGTATACAAAAGGTTCAAATAGTTGCATAAGTATGATAACAGTTGGTAAATATGTGTAATGTTGATTTATTAATGCTATCAAGTATGTAATATTGCAGTACCTATTTACACTATCCACTATGCAAGTGTGGAAACAACTCCAAAATCAGCACTCACTATGGAGAAGGAAAAATATAAGAATGCATACTTCCAAGTCACCCGTGGTGACTATTCACCGCTATTGAAATTAGTAAATGATAATCTTACTAAGGCTGTTGAATATGCTGCAAATGATAATGAGAAGAACATGCTAAGACACTACATTAATAGCTTCAGGGAGGGAGATTTGAATGAACACAAAGAGGGCAGCAGATACTGGATCAAGGATAAGGGACCTATTATTGAAACGTGAGTGAGCAGTTATAATGCATTAGATCAGGAGTTCCCAATCTTTTACAGCCGCCGGCGCACTTACAAGTTTAGTGTTTTGTCACTCCGCCCTACCCTAGTTAGCTACTTTATATAGATACAGTTGAAACAAATTGGTATCTACAATAAAGTTATACCAGATATGCACAAAAATTTAAAACAACCTCAATATGAACTTGATTTTTTATTATAACAATTAAGAATTTATAAACGGAAAACAAGATAAATTAAGAAAAACAAAAATTCAATAAGTAATTTCTCAGTCAAATCAGTGTGACTCACGGCGCCCCTCTTTACTGTCTTCGGCACACAAGGGCGCCAGGCTAATTGTTCAGTTAACTGTCTGCTGTATATGATTGTTACTTAATTTTTCACTTCTTACTTATTTACTTCTGAGACATAAGCAGTCTTAGGATCTGTCTATAAACAAATTAATGCTTACAACGCAATTCATATCCAGATACCAAGGCTTCATAGAAACGTATCGAGACCCGAGCGGACAACGCGGCGAGTTCGAAGGTTTCGTGGCGATGGTCAATAAGGAGATGTCGAAGAAATTCGGTCGTCTAGTAGAGGGGGCTGAGAGGTTCATCAAGCTGCTGCCCTGGGGCGAGGATTTGGAAAAAGACACCTTCCTCCGGCCTGATTTCACCAGCCTGGATGTGTTGGCCTTCTCTGGTAGTGGAATCCCGGCCGGGATTAACATTCCAAATTGTAAGTTCGTAGAATGGATATGTAAATCAAATTAAAACTTAGAAAAGAACAATATTTATTTAAAGCATAGTGCTTTTTCTAGGTTCGTAATCAAAGTCTATACTGTATTTCGACCATAACGTAATTATCCTTGTAATTTTAGCTTTTATTTTAAGAAAATAAATAAGGAATCCTTCGTTCTTAAAATCTGTGTAAATGTCTAAAGAGTATTACGTCGTAATTTAAAAGTGAGTCTTGTGAATCTATACTAATATATAAAGCTGTAGAGTTTGTTTGTTTGTTTGTTTGAACGCGCTAATCTCAGGAACTACTGGTCCGATTTGAAAAATTCTTTCGGTGTTAGATAGCTCATTTATCGAAAAAGGCTATAGGCTATA
>MOOZ01000263.1:150690-164413 GCA_002930495.1 Cecropterus lyciades
TACAACATTCGTGCTAATGTACAAGGATTATCAATCAATTAATAGATTATAAAAAATTAAATTACAAAAAAAAAACGATTTTACTATATATGATTTTAGATTAATATTATCGCGGAATTGATACATTTTAATATGTTACGGGTACTCAACGATATTTGAATTTCTTTTTGTCGATATTTCGACCCAGTTACATGGATCGTGGTCACGGCGAAACTGCGGTGGCGGGGAGAAACCGTTGACAAGCACTAGTGGTAGATTAACCTATCTACTACCCTACGTCTAGTTCGTTCTTCTTTTTTAGGTTCCATATCACGACACACAACACTAACTGTTTTATATCTTATACTTATATCTTTATAGGTGGCAAAATAGAATCGTGGTACACTGAGGGCGAGACATACGACAGTAAATTCACAACTCTTGGATCTGCGTTTGAAGAATGCCGCGCGGAGGCTGTAGGACTTTACCTATCATTGGTGCCTGAAATTCTCAAGTAAGCAACATTATGTCTTTTGTGATAAATTATTCACGGTAATTATTTAATGCAAATACTTTAATTGACGCGTGGCGGAGCGGTCCGCGGTTCCGAGTTCGATCCACGGCCTTGATAGATATGAATGATGAATTTAGATTTTCATTCTGTGTTTGGGTATTTGTGTATTCGTCTTTATAAGTATCCATGGCACCCACGGCACATGACGTATACAAATCCTAGTGTAGCGATGAGCGATGTTTTTAAAAAGCATTATTATTATGTAAACAAGGATTCCATCATATTAAATCAATTAAATGTCTTCAAAAATATTTAAACTTGATTCATTCATCAATCTATGAAATTCATTTCCAAATTATTTTAATTGAGCGAAATGTGACAGTTTTGTTTTGTCGTCGACAGAATATTCGGTTACGAGGGTCAAGAGGCCGACAACGTAATGTACGTGAACTGGCTTAGTTTGCTGTGGAACGGCGCTGCCAAGGCCACGGAGATGTACCAGCCGTCAACAAAAACTTGGCTACAGGTGATGTATAGCTACTCAAGGTTATTTACTAGTATTTTCATGCTATAGGTTTTGTCTCTTTTATATGGGTAGTGGTAGGAAATTATACTAACGAGATTATTTCTTTTAAAATAACGTTGTTAGTAGAATTTCCTTTGATTCCATATACTTCTTTCCACTTCCATATCCAGGCGTTCGACACTGACCGGCTGGAACAAACATGTCTTTAATAATTTATATGAGTTTGTTGCTTTAAAAACAGTTTATTGCAATTTATATGTGATTTATCTGAACTAGGTAATAGTTGTAGTGCTCAACTACTATGAGCTACAGTGATTCTTTGTGATATCACTACCTATTATTTTATATATCTTTATTATTATTACTGAATAACAAATTACTTTACTTTTAAAGGCGCACGCTAGAGCTCGTTTTGCACTGATGAGATTATTGGAAGACGAGGGACTTCTCACCGTCACTGAGGTAGATCCAGGCAAGAACCTGCTTCTTAACTTGCAGCGGGAGCGTCTTGCTACGGATGGGAAAAAGATTATTGGTATGTTATATTATTTCAACTCCTGAAATTATATTTTCGTATATATTATGATTTATAATGTAATAAGTCATGTTCTTTTTGTTCGTAAAAAGTAACTGAGTTTCCATCATAAGTTCAGGTATTAAAAATGATTTACCTTTTGTATTAAAGACTACGTGACCCGACATGCTTTGTCCTGTTCTATGAATTTTGAATTCGCTATCAAACGATTTATGTCAAACGCCATATGTTACAATGCAAAAGTTTATATCGTTTTCTCTATATTTTATTTAATTTTCTTTTATAAGAAACTTCTCCAATAACAAACACAACACATGAGAATTAGTGAAATCGGTCTAGCCCTTCACGCGTGATACCGTGATCAAGGGAAATAGGGATTCATTTTTATATATATAGATGAAGGAAACACGCAATGACCTACAATTTTTATTTATAGGCTTGAGGGTTTTGTATGATGACTTATAGGTGTATAACTTAAGAAACAGTGACCCGATAGCCATGAGCGTGGTCCATAGCGGCACGCTGAGTGGTCCGCGAAGTAATGAATTAAGTTTTATTGCAATACCCTACCTATTACTTCATGGGAAGCCAAAAAACGCGTAATGTAGGCCATACACGTTAGGGTTTGCATGATGATTTAATTTACGATTTACGCATGCATAACCGACAGGTACAACCGAGTTTCATATTACACATACACACGGGTTTGCATGCACAGTTTTGCTATAAACAATAAATATTTTTATGTCACATCCCTTGCAGCAGTAGGCTTAGATTTCTTGAGGTTAGTTATCAATTTCCCGACTGCTGCCGATTGTTTGTCTCTTTCGTGATATTCTTTGCACTTTACGCGCTCATGACAAGGTTCCGACTTATAAACTTCTATGATTTTTTAAAATATGACATTGCTGCTTGTGACTCGCCATTATGGTGCGCGCGAGCAACCTTCCACCGTCGCCGACAATTACAAATTGAAAACTGTGCAGGCAAGCTCGCAGGACGCAACACACGCTCGGTTACGCATGCGCAAGCCTAACCGAGCGGCATAAAATATCAATTTTGATATTTGCTAAGTTGCATGTACATGCACCGATAACTGTACAGTTTTCTCATCGGTTATGCACGCATAGTTAAACATGTTATGCTTAACCTAACGTGTCTAATTAAAGTGAGTCCATTCTGGCAAAAAGGTAAGAACAATATGGTAATAAAAAATAATATCGACAGGTGATTTCCTGGTGAAGCTGCAAACGATAAAGGCGACGGGCGACGCGGCGGCGGGCGAGCGGCTGTTCGAGCGCTACAGCTCGCCGACGGCCGCGTGGGCGCGCTGGCGGGACATCGTGCTGCTGCACAAGCAGCCGCGGAACATCTTCGTGCAGCCCAACACGCGCTGCACCGGTATGCTTTGTACTAATATTTTATTGACAGCAAACGACAACTAAACACCCGGTATGCTTTGTACTGAGTAATCTTTGAAGGCTCCGTCGAAAGAGTTAACCGATTTCCAAAATGAACTAATTAACAAATTAAAATTAACTAATTAACAGTTGTTGCTACTTTTGTAAATCAAGTTGAAATGTCTCGTATATTTCACTATGTACCGTATTAAAATAACAATTTTGAATCAAACTGTCTTTGTTATGTAAAAAAAATGTAATGGTGACGCGTTAATTAATCTGCTGCAATTAATTACAATAAATGCGTGTAGCATGCATGAAAAAGTATTTAAATCGATATGTTGCAAATAAAAATGCGTACCACTCACAAGATGCGGACCAGATCTGCACACGAATATCAATCCACAGAGCAGGATTACATCTACGTCTTCCATCATAGCCCTTCATTTTATCAACTAATTTCCATTTACAAAACCAATTGTTCATACACGCATTAGGCAACCTATTGATTCATTATTATAGACCAGGGATAGTATGGATATAAAATTTCGAATCTGGATATAGAAATAATATTATATCGATTTCGAATATGCAATTATTTCGGATTATCCGTTATTTTCGGATAGTTTCGGTTACGGATATCATATCTTTAATTAATTTTAAATGTCGAGAAGGTGGTAGAACTCTTTAAGGCTCGACTCCGGAAGCACTACCGCTACACCTATTTCTGCCTTATAACAGCATTGTTATGCGCTGCTGTTTTCTGGTCTGAAGGGTGTGGTAAGGGAGATATACTTTTCCGTGGCTTTCCATCTCAGTCCTCAGAGGTAGCAACGCATCTGTGGCTAACCTAAAGTGAGACTGATCTTATCTAGGGCGGCAGTAGCCACTTACCATCAGGTGGACTGCATGCTCGTTTGCTACTTCATACTTTATACATACTGCAAAAAAATGTGAAACACAGAAAAGTTTAATGTTAATATTTGCTATAACAATCAGTCATACAATTATAAGTTATTATTATTGCTGCCTAATCAATTTTATTTACTTTTACTAAAAATACAAACACATCCGAAATTATCCAAAACTTTTGTATCGGATACGGTTACGGATATTTTGTCTATTTCGGATATCCGATAGTTACGGAGCTCCAACATCGCTGTTACAGCCGACGGGGACGTAGAGCTGACGCGGTACCCGGCGAGCGCGGAGGGCATGGTGCGCTCGTGGGTGGCGCGCTTCCCCGACGCCGCCGTCGACGACGCGCTCGAGCAGCTCGCCGAGGCCGACCGCAAGTACTTCGAGGAGCTGAACCAACTCGCCGCGTGAACTACTTAATACACTCTATTGTAATATTTTTTTTTTTAATACAATAAATATATTATTTTAACTCGCTTGCGTCTTTGCTTCCTATTTCTTAATATAGCTCGAATCATCCGATAAGCGCGATTGTATCGTTACGTTGTAGTAAACGACACGCGTCCTAAATGAGGGTGGATGACAAATTAATTCAACGATATAAACGAGATAAATTATACATGTACGAGTAAATAATAATAATATTTCTAAAACAACATCGCAACATAATATAATACGTATTTATGTTTAGTAAACTATACATCAAATATTATAATATACAGTAAAGATTATTACCGTGATGTTTGCTAAAAGTAATAATTCTTCACGTGGAAGTTCCGTTGTACCGAGTAAGCGACAAATAGAAGTAGCTAATTTCTTGCACTATTATCTGCTATAGAAATACCGACGGGCAACTGACTACAGAAGATCCTCATACTATAAATACCATTGACCTGCTGAAAATTACAGGGTTGAATGATATATTACAATAACTGCCGGTCGAACTGTGGCTTATCGAAAAAAATGCACGTTAGCGCAGCTGGATTTGTAACTGCTACATTATTCATACATTTAAGATTCGTATATTTCGTAATCGGATGATACATATATAAAATTTCTATATTACTTATTTTGAATACCGTAAATAGGAAAGTGATGGGGTGTAAATAAAAATCGGTTTCAACTATATAATTTATTCACATTCAATACAAAACGTGTGTGATAGTAATTTTAATATTAATCATAACAATCACAGTTAACCTCCTCAACACTTTGGCTATAACCATGACTAAAAGAAAAATATTAACAATCACCACACAGTAATAAATAGTCTCAATTCTAAAAATTAAATTAATAAATAAGAGTCAAATGAACATAAATAAATAAATGTAATTTATAACATGTCAAAATTATTGCTTATAACACCATTTATTGGATTCTCCAATCACTGATGAAAATTATACTGCAAATAAAATGGCCACAGGTGATAACCATAATAACATCTCATAATAATACTTAAGTGGAGTCTTGATACTATTGCAAGTAAATATAATTTGAATCGAAAACATTCTATTGACAAAATAGCTGACCTACGTCGTGTAAGTGGTTCTATGACTTTCTATAAATACGTTTTATTTCTAAGAAAACCTTCAACTAAGCACCATTCTATTCGATAACTGTTACGATTTGACTTAGCATTCAATACTATGTGATTATCATAAACATTAAAACTTAAAATTGACTTAGGGTAGCATACAAAACTGAAAATTAATACGAGCTAAAAATTAAAATTAACATACTGAGTAAAACGTATTTGTGCAAACACACTAAAAATCGTGTCATTTTATTTCTTCAATAAAATGGACTATATCAAATCCAGTCGTAAACGTTCAGTAAAGGCACATAAGATTCAATTCACAATAAACTCTTTGACAAAAGAAGTTTTCGCAAAATATTGTATATAAATTTAATCGTCACTTGTAAATACTTTTAACAAAGATGTCTCGGTGTTCGTCATTATTATTATAAACTATGATAAAACCGCAGCAGATACAGAAATATTTACATATTTTTTTAAAAGATTAGAAGAAGAACAATAGTTTTGCAAGTGTTCAAATGCAACCATCCTACACCTACGTGAAATGTTTGACACTATTTTACTGACTATGGCCTAATTCATTCAAATATTAATAAGTACCTATTTTGACACTAAAGTTGTGAGACTACTGTACTTAGATACGAAAAACAAATCTCCGGTGTTAGCAACAGACAGGACAATAGTGAAAACACGCCTGAGATTCTGTACACGTAAAATTTAGGGTACATTCTCACGTTAAATAAATATTCGAGTGTTCTTTCAAAAATGCTTCGGATAATCACAACTATTAGTTCTGTAGTAGATATTAACTTCAGTAGCGCCTCTCAGTTAGCTTTCTCAGAGCGTTCTGCACCGTCGCCTTCGCCTTTAGGTGGGACAGTGGATCTGAAATTTGGTTAGAGGTAAGAACTTAGAGTAAAATGTCCCCGTTTAATAAAGTGTTTTGTGAAATCTTAACAGTGGTAATGTTCTGTGAACTATTCAAATGTTTACTAGAAATTCGATCGTTATTTTTTACAATGTTTTATTTAAGATGTGCCGTTCTACATGTAAAATTATATCTACAATGGATTTCAATTATATTTAACTGTGTATAATCTAGACAGTTTAGTTTTCATATTTCTATATCAGAAAAAAAATCTTAAAAAGCATTAGTGTTATGAAAAAAATATCTTCAAAGCGTGAAGCGTGCAAAGTGTAAATCTTAACTTTGGGAAAGTTATTTTTTTATTATTTACGATGACATGGAAAAAATACACACCTCGGCAGTGGGTCCTTTTCAGTGTCCGGTTTCCTGGTCACGCTGATTGATATCTTTCGTTGTCTTATTTTGTCCATTATGTTCTCTGGACTCGGTTCCTTTTCCCCCTTTAAGAGTATAGCAGAATTCAGAGTTCTTTTTGGTCTGTAGGTAGCGTAACTTCCGGGAGTGTACAAGGAATTCGTTCTATTATACTTATGCGGTTCTCGATTGGTGAGACTTTGATCATCAGTTCCATCTGCGCTGTCTAAAAGCGACTTGGTTCGTGCGTACCTACTGCTCCCGTACGAAAGAGGTTGATCATAATCCAAGTAACTTCTGCTTCCGGGATACTTCCTGAAATCGTTTCTATCAAGAGATCTATACGTATCAACCTTATCATTGAGTGAGTCGTACCGTAGGTTATTCTTGGTGCTCATAGGTAAGTCGGTCAGTAGGGATCTATAACGATCTGTGGAAGGAGACAAGTCTGACGCGATCGAGTATCCAGGGGATATATCATAAATGCCAGGAGACGTCGGGGACACGTCGAACTTGGTTTCCGTCGGTTGTGAATGTATCCTAGCCACCGGGTCGTATTCAGTGGCACCGGGACCCACTAAACTGCTTTTCCGGCGTTGTTTCTTTTCGTTGAATCTGGAATAAAAGCTTTTTCTTCGTATTCTATCGACAATGTCCTCTTTATCGGGCGTAGTCGATTCGTGGTTTCGTAAATGCGAATGTACAGAGTTTTCAGTCGAAGTGAAGGGATTTTTGTCTAAATATTTTATATCAGCACTGTTTTCAGACCTCACATCTGAATTAGAATATGTGGATCTACTTCTAGATCGGCTGCGGCTGTGCGTATCAACAATATCAACTTTAACATTACCATCAATAATAGTATCATTTTTTTCGGGAATATGTTTATTATCAGTCTCCTTGTCAACAGCAGAAATATTCATGATTTGTGGTTCTATCACAGGATTTGTAGGAACTATTTTTTTTACTCTTGGCAATCTGGAGAAATCTAATTTTAAAGAGTTTCTAATATTTTTTGTATCGTTATCCTTTTTAAATACCATAGGCTGATCATCATTATCTAAAGAGTTTACAGAGGAATTGTCACTTGTTGATTTTCCGTATTTACTTTTGCGGCCTAATCCATTCAATAACAACGACGTTGGCCTTCTAGGCTTTTCATTATCATTATCCGCGAGGGATTCCTGTAAACTATCGTTCTTATTGTTTGTTTTCTCATTCACATCAACACTCAGTGACTTTTCTAATGAGGACTTTGAAACTTTGTCTTTGGAGTCAAACTTTTTAAAGAGACCAAGAACTTTAGAAACTGTTGTTTTATTATTTGTGGTGTTTTGATTTTCTAATGCTGCTACATCAGTTATAGTAACAGCTCGCTTGATAAGATTTGATTCTGTCGGAGGATCCTTGTTGACAGGTACAGATTGTTCTCTCTGCGTTCTACTCATTTTATTGCTGTCTTTCTCGCAGGTCACAGCATTATTACAAGATTTTTCAGGAGAGTTAGATTTTGATGACGCTAGTTTTTCTAATTTATGTCCAATGGATTGTAAAACAGACTTCTTTTTAATGACAGTAGGCTTAGTACTTTCATCAGCAGTTTTTTCTTTGATCTTTTTTGTTACCTTTTTCTTTTCAACAGATTTTTTAGGTTCATTCGCTTCTTGAATACCACCAGAATCAATCTTTGATTTTGATGTTACCTTTTTAATTATTTTCTTTTTCACTGTTCCTTTCTTTTCATTGGAATCGGATTCTGCTGGTTTTGGTAAATCTTCACTTTTTATACCATTACTTTTCACTATTTTTGTTTTATTATCTTCCTCACCACTCTTTGTAACATTCTCTTTAATTGCACCATTTCCGACAGCGGTTTCAGAATTATTCTTTTGATCTTTCATATTTATATCATTGTCTCCCGGATTCAATATTTGATACTTTTTCAAAGTAAGATTCGATGAAATATCTGTAACTTTCTTATTACAGTCATTTTTGGAAAATTCTTTTTCTAACTTTTTATTTGAGTCCGACTCTGAGACATGTGATTTATTTTTTCTCGGTAAAGTAATACTAAAACTAACTTCGATGTCAGTCTTAGTTTCTGGACTGCTGGATTCCTCTTTTGCTAACGGAGTTTTACTTTCTTTTTTGATATTCCGATTAACATACATCTTCTCTGGGGAAGGACTACTAGTAGGATAACTCTTTGGTCTTATTAATTTTGACTCTCTCGGCAACTTTCTTTCATCGGTTTCATTATCTTTGTTTAATACCTTGTCTGAAAGGGTACTTTGACTATTCTCCTCAAACGGTTCAATATTTTTAACAGGGTAGCTTTTCGGTCTAATCATTTTCGATTCTTTATTTAAAGAATGCTCGTCCCATTGAGATTTCTGCATAGTGTCATTAAGTTTTCCGTATAATTTTGAATCTAGCTTGGGGTCAGTTTTTGTAGGAGAGTCTAAATTAGTTTCTTTTATATTATCTAAAATGGGGAAAAATGGGGTGTTCGACCTGCTACGATCCTTCCCTATCAAACTACTAACAGGTGAGAGGCACTTGCGAAGGCAAGAACTATCATCTTTAAAAAGTGGTTGATCTTTTGTATCTACCGGACTTTTAACACCGGACGATTCTAATGATTTATTCTTCTTTTCCCTGATTTCCTTTAATATTTTTTGAGTTTCTAATTCCTTCTCTTTTTTATGCTTGGCATAAACACTTTCATCCGGTGGCGTGTCGAAGAAATCCGAACGAAGAAATCTGGAAACGCGTCTTCTCGGTTGGTCCCCCGCCAATCTCATCGAGTGTCGCCTGAAACCCAAGCCCGACAAGTTGCCGGCCGGAGAACCGTACGCCGCGATATAACTCGGCTCCGACAAAATGCTACCGCTGTCCGACGAGTAAGATTCATCCAAGGATAGGGTTCTCTCTGGAGTTAAATATTTACTGAGCAGAGGGCGATCCGGAGTGCTGCGGAGGCTGCTGCCCCGAGAAGTACCGAGTTCCTTCGAGAGCATTCCGAGCTTGGGGACCCGGTCGAGTCCGACGTCTGACACCACGGAAGGAGGAGAAGTGGACTCCTTGGCGTCGGACGAACGTCTTCGGATACGCGGAAGCGTGCAATACTGCGACGCCGGCAGATCCACCGCGTCATCCCTCGCTACGCCGGTCTTCGCGCTCGGAACGATCGGTTCCGTGTCTGGAGTTTCGAGCTTTTCATCGATCTTTTCGACCTTTTCGGGCGCGTCCGCGGGCACGTCGGACGCGTTAGGCGTGTCGGGCGTGTGGGGCGTGTGGGGCGCGTCGGGCGCATCGGCGGACGACGTCGCCTTGGCGGGATCGCGGTCGCGCGGCGCGGGCTGCAGCGAGAGCGTGCGGCGCAGCGAGCGCGCGGCGGCGGGCGGCAGGTGCGCCAGCAGCTGGCGCTGCAGGCGCCGCGACAGCGCCGGCGTCAGCCCCGACAGCGCGCGCATCTCCTTCTCCGAAAACTGTATCGCGCTCAGGTCGAGATCCGACAGATCTAGCCCGCTCGGCACGCTCGCCTCTTCCGCGTTCGGTTCGCTCTTCGCTTGTTGCTTGCCGGATTTCTTAGTGTTACCTGCAAAATTAATCGAAAAACACACGATTTCGATCATGCACGACGGACGTTCGGATGGCATATTTACAGTGTCGATTGTCGAGGGCGGTTTTGACGCGAGCCACGTCCGGGGACCGGGAGGCGGCCCCCGCTATGAGTTACTGTTGTGTGGAAGAATGAGAATTCTGTCGGGACACGGCGACGACGCCGTGTCGAGTCACGCATATGCAACATCGACGCAGCGGGTTAAAAAGTTAATTATTATACAGACTGTACGAACTAACAAATTTAGGTCAAACGAAAAGCTTTAGAGGTGCAAACCAAAACACAAAAGTATGCATTAAAATGTTGCCGATCGAATCAAAGAAAATAAAATACCAGAATGCGAACTAAAATTATTGCGTCAGCGAAACATACATTATAAAGGCATCTCTATTCTGGTAAACGGCCGCAGCGCGCGATGCGCAACACAAAAACACATAAATGAGAAATAAACATAGTTTAGTACCTATTCCTGTGTGGCGTTTGTGGCGGTTTTGTGGTTGGCGCCGGTGCCGCTGTGAAGTGAAGATTTGGTCGGAGCATGCAGTGTAACGCGCAACCCAACTGCAACCACACCAACACAACCTCACTACGCTGTCAGCCCGCTCCCGCCCCGCTCCTGCCCCGCTCCCGCCCCGCTACCCCGCCCGTGTGCATGTGCTACCACATCCACTATCTACACGTCGTGGCCGCGGTCGACGCTCCAAACAAATCAATTAACTGTCTGTCTCGTAACGCTGCCCGTATTTCGATTGTACTCCAAATTAATCATAACTTTAAATAAAACTCAAATGTGATCAGTCTACTTTGCACAAACAATACTGCATCGCCACAGGCTATGCGACGTACGAAATGCCTTTTCTGCACGGTTCATGCGATTCCGCGACTACAAAAAAATAATAATAAATTTATGATAATCGAGAACAGCGCAACATTTTCCTGCTAGGGTTAGCGGGTAGGAGAAAGTCAACACCTGCACAAAGAATGCAATTTGAAATACGATAAACACTACGATGCAAAATAAAACCGGTAAGTAAAATTAATCAAATGTTAATGAATTTAGAAAATACGAACACTCAAATATATAATAGACTATTATGAAAGCTACTGATATGATATCAAAATATGTTTATAGTCTATTATACATGACATTAATGTTAAAAAGGGTCATAACGGCCGGTGGAAAACGTTACTGATTCGAGGGATGCCGAACGAACGGGTGGCTGCGACGGGGTCTCGTGTCGATGTATGGCGCTTGATAGTTAATTCATTTGTTTAGTGGAAGCTAGCTGTCGGGTGAGTTCTGTAGCAGTGCCCTGCCGTGCTACGTAACTACTTCGTGTGCCGATGAGATAGCAACGTGAACATGCGTTTTTAAATTTATTTACATTCCGATCAAATTTTTCAGTCAGCTTTTGCAGTTTTTGTGTTCATTATTTCGTTTCATATTATCAGTTCAAAGCAAACACTTTTTGATTGTTCGATGTTTTAAATGAGTAGAAAATGGTATGGGCGTTTTAAAATGAATGTGGTGCAAAACATTTTTGAATCTCAATACAGACTTTTTAAGCCAATAAAGTTTCAGTTCGAACAAAGATTGAAAATCGGATTTATATGTATTTAAATTTTTAGTTACACATTTATTTATTAGTTTATTAAAACAGAAAAATATTTTATATATTATTTTAATAAATAATATTTTTGTAATTTGTTTTATTATTACTTAATTTTTATACGTTTACACATGATTATATGAGATTACATATATTTATAAATAACTGGCAGCCTTCATAAATAAGAACATAATTGATTTAAAAGTATACATTTTTAGCATTTTCACGTTTTAGACAATAATAATAATTATTCGGCATGATTAAAATTGGCATGATTGTCGCGTTAAGTGTGTCCCATCTCCCAGGCGTGGCGTCCCTTGTATCGGCAACGTTTCCCCGTGCGTGTGCGTGTGCGTGTGCGTGTGCAAGCGTGCGGACTCACCTCTGGGCGTGTGCGTGCGCTTGCCGAACATCGAGTCGAAGGGCGCGTGCATGTCGCGCGAGCCCCAGCCCTCGCGTCTGTACCACGGAACACACATTCAATATATGTCAAACATATGTATGTAAATTGCATACATATCATGTAAAAGTCATGTATATACTGTATGAGATTGCATTAAGGGATCATCCAGAAATTACGTCGCACAGTAAGGGGGAGAGGGGGTCGATGAAGTGTGACAAGGAGAGAGAGGTAATAAATTTCGTAACGTCACGTTTCAAATACATGTAAGTATTAAAATCTCACTTATAATCTGAGAATTGCTATTTTAATTTCATAATTTCTATGTATAAATTTGCAAAATGTGACATCACACTAGGAAGCCTTGGGTCTCATAATTGTGACCAGCTGCGACAAGGACGGGAAATTCCTGTGACGTAATGTATGAATGGCCCCTAACATTTCAATGACAACTGAATAATATAAGATAGTTTATAGTCCATAAGAATGAACGATTGAACTGTATTTAAACTAGAAATATAATGATATTATGTAAAACAATATCTAATTTTATAAAAAAAAGTGTTCCTCTTGATACATGTGAACTTATTTTATCCTGAAAGTACAATTTATATTTGATAAAAAATAACGCAAGTCGAAAAACTTGCTTGCCCTTGGCACGCAGAGCGAGCTCCGAATATTGACTTCTTCATTCTTGAATTTATGAGCAAAAAAATATGATATTAAACTATATTAATACAATAATAACTCACGTTTCTGATATACTTCTTTTACTTTCCACATATCTATGAGTGCTGCATGTAATGAAGATTAATTGGTATAATATTAACGTGTACAAGTAAAATGCACTCATGTGATTATATGATGTTTAGATGCTTTATATACTTACAACAGATTTCTCCTCGGTAAGTGGGGACTGCATGCGGAAAATTATCATTAATATTAGTTGGCGTACATGAAAAATGAAAAACGTTCATTATTAGAAAGCCAGAATCAGCAAATCCAATACCTTGAACAAAATAAAAACCACGACAGTAGAACCAAGTACTGCGTTATTAGAGATTAATAAAAAATAAATTGTGTCACCTATTAATATCAAATTATTATTATTTATTCAAATCTATTATTCCAAATTTATATATTTATTTAAAATAAAAAAAAAACCTAAAATAAATAATTCAGCATCCATCAGCACTTAAATGTTTTTAAAAACCCTTTTGTACATACAAAACAAATAATCCTGAAAATATTAATATATGTTTATTCACGAAATTTTATACAACAAAAAAACAAATATATCGTCGTTTAAGTTCTAGCACCGCGTAAGTCATTTTTGGAATTTTTTTTTTTGAGAGACAAAAACCGATTAATTTTACATAGACGCAACTAAAGTTCCA
>MOOZ01000263.1:179425-210682 GCA_002930495.1 Cecropterus lyciades
GTCCTCGAATGGAGACCACGTCTGGGCAAAAGGAGTACAGGCCGCCCCCCGACCAGGTGGACTGATGACCTGAAGAAGACGGCGGGCTACCGCTGGATTCAAGTGGCGCAGGACCGGTCGGAGTGGCGCAGATTAGGGGAGGCCTATGTCCAGCAGTGGACTTTCAAGGGCTGATGGATGGATGGATGGATACAATATCGTTGTAATATGAAAAAATATATCCGGTACCCAATTAATTGTAATACATTGATTCTTTAAAAAATATCGCATTGTAAGTATATCGCATCTTACCAATAGGTACACTACGAATAAAAATATTTAAAGTCCTATTTAAAAAAAACTTACGGATTATCACATATATAGGCGATGTCCGCTCTTTTCAGCGGATCTACAGTCAACATGTCGCGAATCAGTGGCGATGCAGCTGAAAAGAAAAACGTACGCAGTCATAAAGTTTAATCCTTATAAGCAACACTATAAAAAGTTATTTTTGCGTTGAAGCCCTACAAAAGCACGACGCACGTTACTTTAAACGTATTAAAGCATTAATAAATGTTCGCGTGACATTTATAGCCGTGCACTGCAGTAATTTACTTCATGTTATTGAATCAATACGATACTAAATTTGACTTATAATGGTTCGCAATAAAACGAAGGCACACCAGTGGGTAAAACAATATATTTATTCATATAACGGCAAACAATTCCTTGGCTAAAAGCATTATAACCGAGCGTCCTTACAATTGACGTGACTATCCATCTACGATATATTTAATATGCGTCGGAATAGCGTGCACTAGCGAAAACAATTGGCAAACATACAAATTTTAGAAGACAGAAATTTATTACTTTTTAAAAGAATTCAAGCATTTATGTGATATTTAGGGTGATATCGAAGACAATGAACTCATAAAGATCAATCCGCATTACAATCAAATCTAATCTTAAAGTGCGCAACGCTTCAGTGCGTTTAAATTGAAACTTAATAATCTGTACAATTCCTGCTCGTTGATAATACTGATAATACAAAGGCCTGTAGATATAATAATAACTATCTGAATAAGATTAATTAGACTATATCAGTTTCGCAGCTATGGCCATAAACGCCAGTGGTACGCTTTGAGTTTAGCTCCTTTGAATTTGAAAATCTTTACGACCTATTTAAGGAATTTTTCAAAGTTAACTGCAATGTATATAACAATTTATATGATAGAAAGTCATAGTTGTAGGTTGCAGTTCGTCGCCAGTGGGTATTATAAATTTTTACCATTTATATGCCTATCATTTAGGCATATAAGTATATTCTTCCGGCTAAATATAAAGAAATATTTTTTACATTATAGTCCATCTGTTTTATTTTGGGCTTGTAACGGTAAACTCTAAATATATTAATATAAATACTTTTACGTACAGGATGGGTTCTTGGGTTCATAGTAGTCGCCGTTGCTGATCTGTCGGACTAAGCGCTTGAAGTTGGAGCCGTCAAATGGCATGGCCCCATAGACTAGAGTATATAGGAGAACTCCTAAAGACCAGCAATCCACCTAAAGAAAAAAATATACAATAATACAGCAAAAACCCTTAACCAATGTCAAATAAATCAGGTATAAATTTATGCGGAAATACGTTATTAATGCAAGTGACGAACATGCCGGCCTGGACAACACATTCTCTATGTGTCTACATGCACTGCGTCAGCATTGTATGGAAAACAGATAACACATAGTGGGAAAAGCTATAAAGTATATTTTTTTGCCGTGGTTCCGAGCCCGACTTTCTTGCTCGAAACATAACTTTGTTATCCATTGTTTATATTGCCCATCATTAGGTAATGTAGCTTCTTGATAGTAATAACTTTTCATCCAGTAGCACCCCTACCTTTTACGTTTTATCTCATCTGTGTTATAATTTTCCGTGAATGTGTCTAGGTTGACTGGGTGATTTTATAGCACTAAAATCTCTTGAGACTTTTGAAACAATCTTTATAATACAGTGGTATTATAAGGTGATAAAAATGACGCGAGATCAAACCATATGTAAAGTAACCCCTACACATAAGGAGAAATACGATTCTGTTTTATGTTTCTATTAATAGTTTTACTGTATAAAAAGTGCTTTAAAAAGATAAATTATTAATCAAACAATTACCTCGGGTCCTATATAAGGCGTCCCTTTTACAATTTCTGGCGACGCATACAGGGGTGACCCACAAAATGTAGATAGAAGCGACGTCTCTTTGAATACATTTGAAAGACCAAAATCGGCAATCTGAAATAATTATATGCGTTAGTTTTAGTCAAAGTGGGTGGAACAAAATGATTTACAAGTACAATAATTCTTAAGTACCTTAGCACTACCGGTGTCGTCGAGTAATACATTTTCTAATTTTAAATCTCTGTGGCAGATTTTATGTATATGGCAATAGTACACAGCAGTTGCGATCTGACGAAATAACCTGAAATAATAACATGAATCATGTTCCATGCAGTCTGAAAGATTTCCTCCATATCTCCATGAAATACGAACAACGTATAAAAAGATGTTAGCCTAAAAACAATAAGAATAAAAGGTATTTGCATTAAAACATACAATAAAATCATTTATCGGGGTGGAATTTATTTGATAGGATAAGATCGGATACGAAAGTATTAGCCAACAGTAAAATGAAAAAGGTCTTTGAAAACAATTATTAATGAAATATAAAATAATAACCTTCTAGCTTCATCCTCTTGTAATACTTTTTTCTGACTGAGGTAGTCGTAAAGCTCCCCTCCAGAGCAATACTCCATTACGAGGATCATCTTTTCGCTATTTTCAAATACTGAAAGAGAAATGTTTAATTTTTCAATAATTTGTAACTTTTTATTTTATTATTTAATCCTTTTTGCTGTTGGGAGCTATAATGAATCTTTTGGGTTGAAATGATGAAATAACAATAATGTATTTTTTTTTATTACTTTCTTATATTTTATGGCTTTTATAGGTTTAGGTATCCGCGATTACAATACATTTATCTGATAGCTGAAGCTGTGCATTCAGCAAGCTAGCTTAGTTATGATGACACAAAGAAACCACGTTCCCATAATCCATATATTTTTATATTATAACTAATGATATATTTATATTTTCAACCCTGTTATTTATAACATAAAATATAAATATATCATTATTGTAGTTATTTTATTTCCCCATAATTGAAATAATTATAATTAATGAATTTCCTGACGTACCTTCATAAATATGTACAATATTGGGATGCCTAACGGAAGACATGATCTGCACCTCGCGCCTGATCCGGATGAGATCGGCCTCCGACTCGATCTTGCACTTCTTGATCGTCTTAATGGCCACCTCCTGCCCGGTCTTCTTATTGATGCCCAACTGGACCTTGCCATACGTTCCTTGACCCAGCTTTCTTACTATGTCAAACCTGTCAATAAAAAAATATATTATACATTCAGTTGAATGCGTAGGTTTTCATAAGACGATTGCAAATAATTTAATACAGTTATCATAAAGTGTGAATGTAACAGTGAAAATAATGTTATAAGTAATCAATAGAAGTATTCTCGTTTATTGTTTATACTATTTATTAAAGTAAAACAATATGTGTAGAAGTTAAGGTGTACGTATGTATTATATGTATAATTATTAGACATTATTTGGAAACCGGGCCTTGTCATAATAATTATTGCACACAACACTCCGGGAAGGATGTTACCCGCCAGAAACTGTTCATAAATTATTTATATCCGTTTTATAACATCATTCAGAATTGTAAAGGTCATGGAAGTAATCAAATTAACTCAAGCATTAGACATACACAGGATATACATATTCTAAACCAAATAAATATAATTTCATATTTGACGGGAACTAACGGTTTTCTTATAATCTCTCACATCCATTACTACAAACGACCCATAAGAACATAATAGAAGTTATGAAGAGACTAGCAAATAGGAAAGTGCAAGTACGACAAAGCATGACATTGGCTGGTGACAACAAAGAGTGACCGAAGGCATTAACACCCACTCTCGAACGGGCAGGCTAATCATTTATCATTGGAACGCATTCATGGCAGAGGTGTGAATTGCCAGCTATATTTTACAGGGCAAATGTTTACATAGCAAAATGAAACGCACAACATGAGTAGGGCTGTTACATGCGGTTTCTTTGCTACAGTCGTTTTGAATAAAATTTGGTGAGTACAAACCAAAAGCAAAAAAAAACCCGAGATATTTCTTAGCTACATGTATTCGAAATGCACTTATCATCGACCGTTGTGTAGATCATAACTGATTTATAAAGTAAGGCAACTCGGGAGCAGACAGAAACATATGAGTGGATAAGGCCTTCATTACGTGAGCACATCCATGTTTGCGTTTTAGAGGTTTTTTTTTTTTGATAAATTGATTCACAAGTATTTTATTTACATTTATTTTGTTATTTTATTTACAGTTTTCATATTGAATCATAGGACCACGATTTGATACGTTTGATAGTTTATGTAATTTTGCTGATTATATTGCATATCATTCAAGAGTAAAACAAAATTTTGTTTTAAACAATGAACACGAGCCTGATTAACGACACACAGAGAAAGCTTTCTGCCCAGGTTCTTATCATATACAATGGAATTTGATTGCAGTCGGTAAAATTTATCGGCGACCTTAATGTTAGTTTAAAAATCTCCAACACGAGTTGGCAACTGACTCGTGCTCTATCAATTCGTACTCGCGGCAAAGTAAGCTACAGATCTTCTTCAGTTGTGGTGTGATTTAGTAGTAATAATGGGTTACAAAATACAATACAACTACCTTTGGGTTACTAACCAATTACTACCTACTTTACTTAGCCAGACGTGTATATATAGATTTGAGGACATTAAATGCATGTTTATCTGTTTTTTATCCAATGTAATATTATTTTAAAGTTAAATTTTAAATATCGCGTAGATATATATTGCATATAATTTTTTCAACTATTGATAATTCGCCTACTTATTTTAATGAATAAATTATCCTTGTAAATTTATATACCTTCATTTTATATTCACACTTTATTTTCTTCTATAGTAAAATGTAATGATATTTTAAATATCAACTACATGGTACAGCCCTTTTACAATCAAATAAAATACTATATTTTGGTTGTTTATTTTATTTTTAGCAAGATTTAGGATATTTAATAATTTAACATTTGAAACAGTATTACGGACTAAAATTAATTTAAGAGCTGTAGGTGTAAGTCATGTAGTAAGGTGTAAGTAAAGTCATGGCTTTGTCTGGGTAATCTATATTTGTACATTAATTAATATATAAAAATGTGATGGTGTTTATTTGCGTGTCTGTTTGTTATCGTTTGTTTGTCCGATTTACATGAAATTTTGCATTGATGTAGCTTATTTACTTGGTCAACTTTTGGGCTACTTTTGATTTCGATATTTTGCACTATTTAAGTATTGCGACTATTTTTACGTCTCGTAACGAAGCACGAGTACTTAAACCAGTAGCTAATTATTTTAATTAATACATAATATAAACCTTAATACAGAGTGGCAGAAATAAATGTATTAACGCGGTTGCAATAACGTAAGCTATGATATTAATTGAACACGAGAGGTGCCGCATTGAATAAGTGACATTTTATTTTAGGCATCCATTAACATATATATTATTTGCACTCAGTTGGAGCAGTGCATTTGATATTGACGATAATCTATTACAAACATAAATAATAATTTTATCATTATTATTTCTACTACGTTGCTAACCTAAAAATAAATATTTTAATTTAAATATAGTAAACATTAATTATACAGCGAGGAAAGGTTAGTTCGATAGAGGCGCGTTGTAACTTTTGTTTCAAACATTCTTATCTAGCTCCCCATGACCCAATTCCTATTTATAATGAAGAAGCAGGTAACACTTGAACATCACAAGCGCGCAAACACCTCGTAGCTGTGACGTCACTGATAACCTCCACGCCTACGTTGGCTGCCGAGAGGAGCGTAGGCACACGAGTAAAGTGCATCGGGCCCTGGATGAAGTGCTCCACATACATACATTGTAGTAAGTTTCTAGTAACACGACTACCCATAAACATATAACGCGGTTGACGGTATAAGATTTTGTTTATTTTTCATAACACGGTATATTTTGTTACATTTACACAGAATTACTCGAAGAAAACGGAAACATAAATTAAACAACGTGTTTAGCTGATTTAAAGTTGTGTCGCCTCTATAATTTCTACAGGCGTTACACGTTCTCAAATATATTTCATCTATCGCTTACTTTGATAATTATATCTTATCCTCCAAATTTTTCAAACGGGGTATATGTGCAGGAAACAAAACGACAGGAATATTAAATAAGTAATCAATAGGTGTGATAGTAACAGAGACTTTTTGATTTTAGGTCATCCACGGTCCTCTTCATCGCATTAACTGCCGCTACATGGTTCGTCTACCGCTATTTTCAACAAAGACTACGTTACACGGTAGGCTCGAAACGGAGACCCAGGCTCAAATGTGTCAAAAATATTATTATTCCCAAACTAAACAAATACTCAAATATTCTAAACACTACATCAAAAACGAAAGTCAAAACAAATAGAACACCCAAATTCGAAGTACTCATTTGCCAGAGTATCTCTGACCTATTTCCTATTTTAAAATAATGCAAAGAGACTACTCCGAATACAAAACGAGTTAGGTAATTTCAAGTGTCTGAAACTCGCAAAGGCCTAGCAGTTTTGTGACGACATACTTCGCGTTAAACATGAGGCCGTGACCTAATAACGAGCATACAATTAAAGTAAAGAAGCTGAAAACATTAAGAGCTTCAAGTTAAGTGTACAAGATCTATTTTTTTAAGAAAATTCTAGCAGAGGAGCTGACTGTCTTCATGAGCTGCAACACTGCTAATTATAAAAAAAATAACTTGCTGTATACCTCGTTGAATTTTACGTCAATAAGGTTAGATTATTTTATATCAATAAGAAATAGTTAACTTTGAATGATTTTTAAATATGAATGAATGGAATAACCTTATTATATGTTTTGTTGAGCAATAAGTGTCCGTTTATACAGAAATTTTGAATATTTAACTGTATTTCCGAGAATTTAGAAAAAAAAATGAGAGAAAAATGGGCTTTAGAAAGCATTCAAAGTTAACTTAAGTTTTGGGTAACTTTGAATGGAACTATTTTGGATAACAAAAATCCTTGAATTTCGATAACTTTAATATCTTGGGTAAGATTCAATTCTTATTCTGAATGAAAGAAAGATAGATCTGTCAAATTAAGTCAATTTGTCATAGTTAATAACTTACTGTTCATTTAAAATTGCCATCTACCAAATATTAGCAACCAATGGGTAGAAAAAGAAATTGAATACTAACACTATTTATTTATAATTATAAATATTTATTAAAAGTCAAACTTAAACATTTAATTCTGTGGTTAATAACCAATCAAACGAGATCAAAACGTTACTGCTGAGGATTATAATTCGAAAAATTATTCGTCCCATTCCATACACAGTATGTTGTCTTGTATGAGAATTTACCATATTTTCTTGTTATTTGATAATTTTCTATGATAGAAATTATTTTTTCTTTATACAGATATAGTTACATCCTCATTAGATGCTTTTTTAATACATCCAGGGTATAAACTTCCCTCATCTGTAAAGGCGTTAAAATATTTAAAAAATATGTTAACTCTTTGTCAATATCACCATAAGCTAAAAAAATCTATTATTTTCATGAAATCCTTAAATAGGAGCATCTAATCTGTGTTATATATCAACTACGGCGGCTTCAAAGATATTGTACCCCTGAGATTTAAATTACTTTTGAACACACTTGTTTGCCTCACTTTAAACCTCTCCGCCTACGAAATTTCAAGTAGACAGCAGGTATATGCATAAATCGACAACCTACAATACGTTCACCGGATGTTACATAAGTCACAGCGTGACCAAACATCTATTTAAAAATAAATGTTTACCTAGATGTCTCTCTATCATTTTTATACTTAAACGGAACGATCAGGCAGTTACCTGATGAAAGTAGTTACTACAGCCTATGGTCAATTGTAACACCAGAGGAGTCCCTAATGCATCGCCGGCTTTGAATGAGAGCTCTTTTTTGCACTTTTTGAAGAATCCCATAGTCATAGCGCTCCGGGAATAAGTCGGGTGTCAATTTAAAAGCTTTATTATTATAAGTATAAATGTTTTGCCATTAAACATTATGTCATTTTAGAATAAAAATTCATTAACTTCGAAACCTACGAAATAATTATGGCCTTTTGTTAAAGCCGGTATCACGGAAAGCTCCCAAAAGTAGTACTTGTTACGTAAGACCTAACTGACCCCAATTTGTTTTTCGTGACCTGGTTTTTCATCGAACTTAGTAAATAGAACGTCATATGAAAAGTAAAATACGTTGAAAGTAGTAAAACAACTTGCGAATGTAGTAAATAGTCGACGTGTAAAATCGAAAAATGTTCATTCTCGTGAAACACGTTCATAGATTTTCAATTTTCGTCTTGCCTTTCCCTAGATAAATCTAGGGTACAACCTTACCAACCTCCATTAAAACCTTATTTCAAACAAAAAAAAACCGCATCCAAATCGGTTCACCCGTTTAGGACCTACGTTTCCACAGACAAACATAGCAGTCAAACTTATAACACCCCTCTTTTTGCGTCAGGGGTTAAAATATACCTATTGACGAAATTACGGGCGTTATTGATAATAAACATAATTATTAAAGCAAAAAAAGTCCGTTAATTTTTAAATCAGACAAAAAGTTAAATATTACTTTGTAGATATATTTAAAACTATTCGGATACATTTCTGTAAATTAAATGTTGTATTAAAATAAGTTTAGAAGGTCCGTACGGCAACATATTTTTAAATAATAGTACCTACGGAATGACCACCACTGTACGTACTGTATTATAAATTACTTATGAATTATATATTTACATTATAGTTCATTATAAGAAGTAATTTTTGATGTCTAAAGCAAAATAATTAATTGCGAAATATTAAACAACCACATTCAGTGTCACATTTGTATGTCAACGAACTTAAACAAATCGTGAATCGTTTCGTAAACGCAGGATGCGAGTTACATTATGTATATTGCAAATGGAGTGATCTGGAATTTGAAACGGATTAAACAAAGAAGTCAGTAAACAACAATGGCAAGCCAGCATAGTGATTACAGCAATGCATAATACGAGTCGATACATAATAAACTCAATCCTTATGAACTTCATGAGAGATATGAGAACTTCATGAGATCGTGTAGCAACTGCTTATAGTATGTTCCCTATCAGTGACCAAATCATATAATAGAAATTGATATGCGTTACAAAATACATTAAAGCGAGCACAATAGATGAAATTACTACTACTACGAGACATACACTTTCTACCAGTATTATATTAGTCAAATAGATCTTATAACTACGTTTGTGAATATCATTTATGTTACGCGGTGGTCGAAGCCAATTAGCGTGCTATCTTTGCATCCGCATATTGTAGCGAGTTCACAGACCTATCAGAATAAAAAATACTACCTATTACGAGTCTATTGGAACGCATGAGGTTAAGTGTCGGGAGATTTGCATACAATCACTGAAACGATGCATAGCTTAAGCCTTAAATTTAAAAGTAAGTGAAAATTCGCTGGCAAATTAGAATCATTGCTTAAAACTATCAAAGTATTAAGATGACTATCACTTTTTGGTGGTTGTAGAACCCTTCGCGGTTCGACTTGGGAGACACCACCGCCCTACCCATTTCTGCCTAATAACAGCAGTGTTAAGCGCTACTGTGTTCTGGTTTGCAGTGTTAGGGAGTAAGGGAGATATACTTATTTGAGGCTCATTTTATCCTCGAAAGTAGTAACGTATTAATGGGCGATAGGACTGTAATACTATCTAGGGTTGATTATCCCTTTCCATCGGGTGAACTTCATGGTCGTTTGCTATTTCCACATAAAAAAACAAATCTCACCTCTGTTTGAGACGCAGCCGGTGGTCGTGCAGGCGCACGTCACCGGTGTTCTCGATACCGTCCATGATGTTGGAGGTACGCTTGTTGTCGCCCACCACCATCGTGACTGGAACAAAGAAAACGAAACATTTCAATTCACACGTAATATTGATCGTATAGGTTCAGGCAAATCAGGTCAAAGCTCTGCTCTAATCACGTAATAAGCCATTCGTGTGCCTAGTCTAAATTTCTTCGGACATCCGTTTGAATTAAATAAACATTATCGTTAGATCGGTACCAAACATAAATTTTATCAGTGTTAGTGATTTAAACGCCTCGTTTCCCTCATTTCTTATCCCTTTTTCTAGCCTAATGTTATACTTAAGCCGGATTTTATTGCAAAAAATTGTACAGCAACATTTACAAAAATAGCTTCACCAAAACCGAAACACATCCTATGTGACAATATGGGGAAACACCCCGTCAGCAGAGCATCAGCGGAACGCATGGGACGATTTATTGTTCACGCGATTTATCGGTGTCATCGCCTATTTGACGTTCGTAACGTTTATAAGCCGGCTGGGATAGTATTTTCTCGCCAGCGGGGACTGCGTGATTTATTCACAGCGTGACGGTGAATATTGATAAGGCGACGAGACAGGGGCACGCTTGGTGCCGGAACGCCGCTGCTTGATCATTCCGTGTACGTACTACACTGCGATGCAGCTTTCCACATGTACCAAGAAAGTATATCACGCGGAATTTCCTTCAGTGTCTGTTCCTTTAAATTACTCGGTAGTATTTCCTTACTCCCTTAAAGCATGAATAATATACTATTACATTACTAGAATAATATTAACTTCATATTAATTTGGTCTTCTTTCATAAAAGTAAAAAACAAGTATAGAGATCGAACAACTGATACCTACTTAATATATTAGTTTTAATTTGGTTAAAAATATTTTTATAGAGTACTTCTTACGTCAAACATTCATTTAATACAACGAAAAGCTTTCCTCATTTCTTAATCCCGTTTTTACCATTTGGCAAATGCTTCAAAAAAATCACATTGTAACGAAGGGTAAAAATACTCTTAAGCCACCTACACACTGAGGCGATTGATAAATATAACCGAACACGAACACGTAGTTACTTGGTTTGTCCGCTGATGCAAACTTCTCATTTTACGAGGAAATACCATTTCGCTTGTTCTTGGAATCGGCTTATGATCAACGATTCTGACTGTACCCTATGACGAATGTTAAATGCTTTGTATGGCTATGTTATTAACAATAACCTAAATCCGAATATCGTAATCCGGTCAAGTGACCACGATAACTAATATCATTAAGTATTTGACAACGACTCACGTGGTGGAGCGGTCACCATACCGGTCTGACACGCAATGGGTCCCGGGCTCGATCCCCGGCCACACAGATATCTGAATGATGAGTTTAGATTGTGTGTCCATGGCACCCACGACATGATATGGGGCTACAAGTGTAGAAAGTGTTTATTTAATTTGAACAGAACTAAAATAAAGTATTAATTATAGCAGGAATGAAATCAACAAACTGAATAATATATATATATATATTAGAATTCGATAAAGAGCTCGTGTGCAAAAGGGATGTAGACCAAGCCGCGAGGATCAGCAATCACACTGATCATAAATGTTACGGTACGATGAATCAAAATTATGTTTACAGAAGTAGAATATGATTTGTAGCATATTGGCATGATTTTATGTAGATGTCATTTACACACTAGCAGACGGCGTGTGCACATCGTATTCTAGCGACGAAAGAAAAACGCCTTGTAATAGGGTCATTCGTTAGAATATTCTTGTCGGAGCCGAAACGTTTTTCTGTGTTACAAAAATAAATACATGAGTCACTGGAAGCACTTCAACTGATTGGGGAAGCAATTAACGAGCCGCTATTAAGCATTCGGAAGAAAAACGCTGATAGTGACAGGCGAGATAAAGGGAAAGGCACACAAAACCTCCACGACGACTTTGACAAATCGCCCACAAATAGCAACAAGCGTAGGCTTGATGAAAAGAATTGATTAACTACCAACGCTAAAATAATTCGGCTATTTCTTCCCACGCCCCAGAAAGCTAGTCTAGAGGTAATAGAGCGAGTAGTCCACAATTAAATCTAGTTTTTTCTTACAAGTATTTTTTTAATTCTGGTATGAAAACATGGAAACACTCTTACTATGTATATATATGTATACATAGTACGAGTGTTTCCATGTTATATATATAAAATAACACTCCTCTTTTAACGTGGGTGTTTAATAATAAATTTGGTAGTTTTTGTTTGATGCCAATTCATACACACAATGTGTCTATTATTTCTTAGTCGTAATCCTCTAAACTATTATTTTTAAACTATCACAAATATATGAACAGAGACGCGGAAATTTAATTTTTATTATATGTATAGGTTGTTTCACTAATTAGTGAGAAATTTGCAGACACAATTTACGGATATATTGTTAGACCGTCAAGACTCAGCAATAATAACATCGTGCGTTCATCTGACATTAAATATATTTGCTGAATCATTATTGTGTTATTACCGCGGTCGACTTACGGTTAAAATATTATATATTTATAAAATACAACGCGAGCACGCAACATTACATTACTTTTTTATGTTTTAGAGATAGAGAAACTTATCCTTATGTGCAATAACCAAAATAGTATTATTCTACTCTTATCTTGCTTCAAAAAGGAAAGTACTTAATAAAACATGTAACATCATACATGGAGTATAAAAATAACTTTTGTATGAAGTATCTTTTGTCAATATTACGGTGTAGTAACATTGTAATATTGACAAAAGATTGGCAAGCTACGCTTTTTGTTTTCCAACATATGTAGTACAATGACACAAAATAATTAGAGTAATTAATAGCCTCATACTACACTATATACCGTTTATATAACTAGTAAACAAGAATGCAATATCAAGTCCATAGACATCTAAAATCAACTTGTTAGGAGTTCTGTTTAAAATCGATCAGACGATTTAATTCAGTATAGTGAACATTCAACTAGATGGTTGTATCACCACATCTCACAAGTTCAACCAACTTCAAAGCGTCGAGATCGAAACACTCCAAGGTTCCGACCATGGAATATATCAATAAAACTTTCATTAGCGTTATTAAAAGGCTACTAAGTATGAAATAGTAATAACAATTGAAATAGCGATTAATTGGTATTGTCATGTAAATGGGTGCGTCACGGTTAGCGCCGTAACAACCGTTATATTCCGGTAAATGGTGGGACAGTCTCGAGAGAACTAATTCAACTATATTGACACGCGATTTCTTCATTAATCAACGTATATTAACGACAATAAAAAGCTATTACCACTGTACGTAAAGTTTTAAGCATATTAATGTTAAACTGAAATTGAACAAAATACTGATATATTGTCTATAAATGAAATATTGTGAGTTGAAAATAAATTTAGTACGAGACAATAATAAAGTTAAAATTTTAAGCGTTGTAGGAAAAAACAGCCATTAACGCCGACAAGTAAAAACTAACGAGGACGCCTATGCATAGATAACAATGAGTGTTAATAAAATGACGAATACTGCGCTTGTCTGGATTAACATTACAATAGAATCTTTATTAAATGTCTTAATCATATATTTTATTAAGGGGTTCTGTTTTATTCGTATGTGCTTATAAATGATTATTATTACCATTTTATATTATATAACATTTTTTTTATTACAACAAGTAAGCACGTATTATAACCAATGTGATAATGACTATACAATACAGTAATCATAATTAGAATGGTAAGTATTACTAAGTACGTATCACCATTGCCATGAAACATATTCACAAAGTATATTATATGAAGTATATCACACTAAGTTCGGAAGATTGTCTTATAATTAATATGTTCGCCAGCATTATTCACGCCCAAAGTACACTGTTCGTTATCATTATCGTGAGTGCAAGGGCAACTCGGATTAATACTGGTTAACCCTCGGGAGTAAGTTCGAAAACAGATTAATATAAAGTAACATAACCAATTTCTAATTATCCATATGTGCAACTGGGGCGAGACTACCCATAGCAACACCATTGTTTTTAAAAAATATTGACCATTGTACTGGAAGAATGCACAATGAATTTCAGAAATTTTCTCTACAGTTTGCAGCGAAATTTCATGGCCATATGAGATCGCACACATAAATTTATTGTTACCGCTCTACGTAGACGCTTGCAGCGCCAATCAAATTACGCTTGAAATCCAAGTTTTATGGCCATCGGGTTAGCATTGTTCGCTTGAAATCGTGTACAAGTAGTACACGATCGGAAGCGTTTATTCGTCTAAATCCGTAATGTGGACATGGGGTACCGGAAAAACTTGCGAGATGTTTTTTTTAACTTTAAGTATATCAAACTTATTTGTTACTGCTGTTCTAATTCCTATTAAGTCATTAAATGTTCAAGCACAGAATCACTAAATAAAGGGGTGAATGTCAGCACTTGTTATAAAATGTACTTTTGGAAACATATATAAACTAATATTTTTATAAAAATAGAAAAAAATATATATTATACATTCTCAAGAACAAACATGTTAAGGGATCTTAATTCACGGCAGATTGTTAAGGCACCATTGACTGTTAAAATTAAGTCGTTTATAAGAAAATATATTTTTAATGTAACACCTAAATTGTACTAATAACACTGAAAATTCTATGAAATTAATTTAAACAATTTTCGTGGGCAAGACGCAAAACAATTAATGTGCGCCGCTACACTGAATCTAGAATCTACTCGTAATTCGTTACTTTTGCAGACTTTTGTTAATTTCAGTGCAAAGTAACTTCATTCAATATTTTGGTTCGCTATATTACATAAGGTCGCAACTATTTTATTATTTTAGAGCTTACTGTTCTATTTTATAGGTTTAAAATATGACCTCTTAATCTGGTGTTTCGAACTTTTAAAAGGCCTCTGAATCTTCGAAGTAATAAGTATATTAGAAATTAAACATCATTTGTTCTTCTAAAAAACCATCAACCATGTCAGAAATTTACCAATGCGCTCTTGTTCAGCGCAGTGGACTATAATCTGAACTCCTCTTTCTAACCTTCCTCACAGTAAGAGAGGAGTCATGCCCAGCAGCGATAGCAAAGGGTTGAAGTCTCTCCCACAAATAAGAGCATACACAACCGAGCTGGTCCAATTGTTTGACATAAACAGCGGTAATAAAATTTTTACGTGCAAGTAAACTACTGCAATTTTTATTTTTACCACCACATCTCATGATTATTAATGTACTTGAACGTAATAGTGACTTCTAAAAAATGAAAAAAAAAAAACAAGAATTTTAATTATTATATAATATACAGATTGTGTTTGTACAACCCACGTGCTGTTGAATGATCACTGCCGCTTGTGGCTATATGCTACCGAGTACCAACCGGATGTTAAAGTAGGCATGTGATTGCTGGCACAGTCGAATAGTAAATATCATCTTTGAAAGTCCTGATCCAACTTCCATGTTACATCCGCATTTTATTCACAGCGTGATCATGTGTTGGTTGGTAAACGAACCGTAATAAAAACAAAATAGGTGTTGGCGCGGAAGTGGGGCGGTCGGTTACCCGTGTAAATGGCGCATTCGTCGTAGGTGGCGGAGGATTCCCATTTCGAAGTTGCTCCACACACATTGCTTGTTCGCAAACACTAATATCTACTCCATCGTTAACCTTATTTCTGCCAAGCATTCATCTAAGAGCGTTCGAGTTTTAAAGAAAGAAAATCTTAACATTTCTAGTGAAGTTTTCTAATTTTTAATGAGATTAGCGGTCTTTTGACGCTTGGCTTTAAAATTCTTGCTTTAAAAGTTTTATATATAAAATAATTGGGACTCCAATTATCCATCACAAGCAATCCTGCAAGAATATGTTTTGTAAAATTTAATAGGCATCAGAACCGCAGAGATTATACTGCAGTCATTTACAATGCTGAACAGTTCTCGACGCGCTTTCTCTGAATATGTATATAGCGTTGCGAGTTCTGCAGTTATCTTGAACTGTCATCGGGAATTATTTGTACGTGTAACACGAGTATACTCTCGCAATGTTACCGAGTTAACCGTCCTTGTATGTAGGCCAGTACATAGGTGTCAATGTTTGTCGGTCGCCGGGGCCGTCCCAATGGCATTGGCGTCGTGTGAACGGTCACGTCCAGAAAAATGCGGCGCAAGTAGCCAATTAACGTGCGGGGATAGTGTGGGGCCAGCGTCTCGGCGCCTCTATAAATATCCCGATTCGATGTACCGCGCGGGATCCGCCGCAGCCGCGACGCCGCCGTCCCCGCCCGGCACCGACCGACGCAATAACATAAAGACAAGACATAAATCTCCACATCAAAATCGTGACGTCACGTGTTGATACATCAACCCACGTACCATTTTATTATCGAAACTTCGGTTTCGCAAGACATTTCCAACAATCACGAATCATGTTTATGAGACGTTTCAATATCGTTTCGAATTATAATGTAGCTATGATATCAAGATTTTATTTAGATGCTAAATATTTAAGTCCGGTACAAAACTAGGTTGGCACTAAGTAACACGATATTTTAGTTTCTTCATTAACGATCGATTGGGATCCATATGACACGGAAAGATAATGCATCATGTTCTATAAATATCGTCCGAAAACTGTTCGTTGTTAACTAACAACATTCAAACGATGGTGGCGTGGTACAATACTAGTTCGATGTGGGCCGTCACCGTATCCCGGAAGCACGACGTGTCCCAGGGCCGGCGGCACTCGTCATCGGTGGTGCACGCGCGGAGCGAGCGGAGATGCCGCGAGTGATCGCGCTATTTCGGTCCACTCACCAGTTGAATAACCTCCAATCAACTATTCGCACTTCGCCTACGAATCCTACAAAATAAATACACCTACCCCAGGTCTCATTATTAATTATTTTTATTTTGACGTATATTATTCAAAATAAAACACTTACTCATAACCCAATTTCATTATATAGATACGATTATATATGTATATTAAATTAATGTAAATATGACAAATGATATCTATATATATAAGATATAATGAGTGCAGAGTTTCTCTGTTACAAAAGAAACGATACTTAAATGTTATTAAATATTACAATGTCGATTCCAAAAGTCACAATTTATTATTCCCACTTTTTATGACACAATGTTCGTTTATATCTTAAAATATTTCACTTTTAACAACTTCTTAGGGTTTATTTAACTCGACTTTAGATTACGAGTTGGCCAGTCTTACAACAATTAAATCAAAGAAAATTATATTTTTCTTTATATATTATATATATATTTACCGTCCTGTAAGTTACGCGTTTTTAAATTAACGAAACAATGTTTTCTCCAATACGCCACTAGTTATTGGTTAAAGCAATGATCGTTAACAGGGATATAATATAAAACAATTTTAAAATCTATTATATCTAAAAAAATTAAGCTCTACAGCCTTACGCGGTACCAAAATTTACTAACGATACGGACTACATCGAAATGACGCACGCAGTTTTATGCATATTTTTGTCGTAAAAGCTTTATAATTTGGCAAAGAATCTAAGACTTGGAGCCGATGAATGTAACAAAAATAAAACATAATTCCACACTAGTGACTCAACTCCACATAATGCCTTAAATTACGATTGTAAACTAAATTTAGTGAGACTTAACTAAATTTAGTTTACACTACCCCTCCCTACATTTACGCGACCTGTGACCTTACCCAGTGTAATAATAGTGAATTTAGAAGGGCAGTTAGTTTCAAAAGTATTTAGTGAACGAGTGAACAAGCGATTGGAGGAAATGCAGAAATGTTACTCTAATATATGCGACGCACTTCACTCGTTAGTGTACTACTAATACAAAATCAACAACTCGCAGTCTCCGAATGATTTGGCAACCGACACAAAATTACAGTAAACAAATGCTTAAAATCAGTCCAAATGAGTTTGCGCGACTTGATCACTTGACCGAGGCGGCCGTCATTTCGAAATGCGCGGAATGTACACAAGGATTCCTGTAATGTTTAACGACAGTTTGTCGTAATAAAAGTGTTCAAAAAATACACGTCACATAATTTTTTATCGAGCCTCAATTATACTCTCAGACACCCTCCACAGCAGAACACGTATCGCCGAAGAATATTTAACCGTATAATTAAATCATATTATACGCCAATATTTTTGTGTTATTGTAAATGGGAAACATTAAAGCGTCTTTTCTGTAACATCTGTATTATCAATTGCTATTACAATCAGTCATGTCAGTTATTATTATAGCTACCTAATTAATGTTGAATGTTATGTACTAAAACTAAAGAAAACATGTCTCGAAACGTATCCGAAAACCAAAACTTTTATATCGGATATCCGATAATTTCGGTTACGGTTACGGAGCTCCAGAGCATCTCTGTAATAGATCAATGCAAAGGCAATCGACTTTTAACATAGCATTACTGAGAGTTTCCAACTTAACGGAAATATACAAAAACCACATGACATGTCTTATCAATACTAAGACAGTGTAGTGTTGATTGGAACTCAGCCAATCCAGCAAGTAGCAATAATGAGCATATAATTAATAGTTGCAGCCACACATCTAGTGATATAATTCGTCAGATTTAACAAACGGTGATATCTGACTGTAATATATCTAGCATTATATTTGGCCAACCGACATCACTAAAACGAATACTAACAATGACTTATTTTTTATACGCTTTGTATTGATTTGTATGTAATGAAATCCCTGAACGTGATTCTTACCCACTTCCGATTAAGTTGAAACTGTGCCCGCTTATCAAGGACCGATAAATAAACGCTTTCTATAAATATATAAAATGGGGTTGTAAGTCCGCAAATATGAATGCAAGCAGAATGGAACTTAGTATTTGTCTTTTTGGTGAGGTATAATGGAAAATTTATTTAAATGAGTTTGGAAACTCAATCCTTAAGGGGGTGAAATAGGGGTTTGCAAGTCTGTTTGGAAGTCCGTCAATTTTGATACAAGTAGAATAAAATTTTGGTGGTTGGCTTTCTGTATAGATAAAATGACCTATAAATAATAGTTTACTATAAAATAAACTTCAATCAAATTATATACTTCGTTCGGATGAAAACGCAATACAAACTCAGTTGATTAGAAAACAAGTAGGTATCACATTGAAAAACGTGACTTATCGCCAATATACATTTCACATGGGTTATTGTTTTGATTATTACTAACCGACCGATCTCATATACTGAATCTAATGTACGTTACTGTAAAAGGCCGATCTACAGTAAATTCTAAAAGTTACCAGGAAAACAAAAAATATCAAATCTTAATCGTGAAAGACGAAAAGCAATGTCTATGATGATGGTGTGTTTCGAACTAACTATCATTTGGTAAATCTTAGGTTTCATTACGATTATCTCAGCATGCATAAATATTTAATATCTCAACAATTGCATTTACATGAATTGGACCCACCGGCCTGCAAGGCGCCGCGACGGCCTGTGTCGTTTAGTTTTATATTTTCCATTATTTTCCAATAAAATATAACCAAGCCTATAACATTACACATGGGATTAGTTACAGAAGTAGACTGTACAGGTATAGAAAATTATTAAAACAGTTATTTTCGCTAGTAAATGGGACTTATTGTAAAACATAGCTAAAATAATCTTGCACCAGAGTGTTAGTCTCGCTAGATTTCAAAATAAGGATGTAATAGACAACATTGAGACCATTTATACATATATAAAAATATATTTTGTTTTTTGTTTTAAATAATATGACATATTGCTTTACTTCAAGCATGAGGCTTGAAGTAAAATTGACTAAATTAATGTAAATAACAATGAGAAAGACCGTGCTCGCGTGCATATCTAGAAAAGATTTTTTAAAAAGACAGATGCATTGAATTAAAAATGTACTTTTCATTCAACGCATCTGTGTCATCATAACATTGAATACTACGAGTATATTGTTTACATTTACTGCGTTTCATTGAACGCTTCTAATATCTGTTGGCTACATTAATCGTAATGGTGCCAAAGATTACAACTCTTTTGATCTGTTCTGCATTTCGAATGCTGGCGGTAGTGCATTGACTTGAGAAACCGAATCGCAATGAGGAAATCCGTGAAATTGGAACCGGTAAACAAGCCACCAACGCTAATCTGTTGGGTGTTGTGGTTCCACCGCAGTAAGGCCGCGGCCAAATAAAGCAGTTTTAGACTCAACGACTTATGCAATATACTTTTGATAGCAAATGTAACCATATGTAAACATATCGTTACATCAAAAAAAGCGATTGACATTCGTCCGGCCACCCATAATACAGCTGTAAAAATACTTGTTATTTATCAATCAGAAAAAATAATCAATCAATCAACATATTGTGACAAAAAAGACGGTTAATGCGTTAATTCTACGATAAAAGACGATCAAAGACCGAAATTATTACAAAATCCATAAAGGGTAACCAGCATGATATATCAAGACCATTTTTTGAACTTGTGATCAATCTTGTTCGATTCGTATTTTAAATTGAACTGTCATAAAGACAAATAGTTCTATACTATTAACCGGCTTAAATACTTGTATAAAACATATTCGTAATTAAAACTGAATAGTAAATAACTATTGCGAGTTAATAAGTAGTTTTACCTTAAACCAAAAAATAAGACACACGCAACCGCCTTGTAGAAAATATCGAAAGACAAAGATTTACCAATGGGTAATAGCACGAATTATACCCACAAGTGATAAAACGACTCTTGAATGAGTCGTAATATTAGACGGATGGATCTTTACCTTAAAAACGTCGTCGTTAATTTGAAAAATATACTAAGGCTTAAAAAGCAGAATTGCATGTTTTGCGTATGCGTGTTCTACAAAGCAATGTACTACTTTTTTGGTCCGATGTTATTAAGAAATAATACGAACTGTCCACAAACTATGCACAGCGATTTATAAATTACGATAAAGTTAGTAACAATTATTATTTATTTAGTGTGGTCATGGCCTAAGTTCACGGAAATAACATTAAACGCGGTTTCATACGTGGCGTGGGATATTATACCTTGTAACTCTGGAAAATACATACTGTTCTTCCCATTAATTGCAATTTGTATATCTTACATGGGTACTTATGACTAGTAAGTAGTGAAGTTACATAAAAACATGAATATTTTTTTGCTTTATAATAAATTTAATCACATAAAATTGAATATCAGATAATTGTTTGATATTTTAGTGTTTTCAGATATTAACAAAAGTCGATGTGGAAGGCAGATCAGTCGACAATCTTCATACAGACTTGTCTTAGTAGAAGTAGAAGAAAATCTTTGCACAGAGGTCACACTAATAATTAAACATATAAGGATTGTGATACCAAGTACTTTCCAGAGATATTAATATTATAAATTAATAATGAGTGTTTATATTCAACTTTACTATGAGCATACTAATGATTATAAATTTCTATAAAACAAATTAAATGTGATTTAATGAAACACCTTCATTAATTTTAGGTTTAAAAAAGAGTAGGCAAAAATGTATTAAAACTATTTCATTTATTCTAAGTAGGAAGTCATTGTCCTATTTAGTTATAAAAAAAGAATTTTTGCTTGATATGGGTAATCAAGCTTACCTTATGATTAGACCTAAAGTAAGTGTACGCAATGGTTGGAGTTAACTTGTAAAAATTAAAACTTTTCATAATAATTACTGTACATATAAGCTTCTTATATTTTTTTTTAAATCAAGTTACCAAGCTTACCTACACGTACATATGTATGTAACTACAAATCATTATAATAATAAATACATGTTTAGACATTATAATAATACAAGTTATTACAATAAATTATCCTTGTTCATAATTATCTGACTTCAAAATGGAACAGGTATTTGAATCATGTGTATTTTTTTATCACTTCAAGTAAAATCAATAACAGTGCTTATTAAATGTAATGGACAAAATTATTAAAGTACAACTAATGTTCACTCAGGTTTCACCAATTAGGGAATGTTTACATATTCATCTATTCATCAAGATCTGTAGTAAATTTACCACTATAGATTTTATGGTATTTACAGGCAAGGCTCATTAACTCACTTTTTTTATACAGTACAGAAGTAGCAAACTAGCATACAGCTCACCTGCTGGTAATTGGCTACTGCCACCCATGGACATCTGTAATCAACCCTAAGTAAGATCAAAGTCTCATCTTAGGACTAAGATGGAATGCCTCGGAAAAGTATGTCTACCTTACCATACCCTTCAGAACAGAACACAACAGCGCATAACACTTATGCGCTGTTATGAGGCATAAATAGGTGTGACAGTGGTGCTTCCTGAGTCAAACGACAAATAGTTCTACTACCTTCAAATGATACCCTGTTTAAATAAAGACAGAATGCAAGAATATGTTATTACAATACACTAATAAGTATTTTGTTTGGGCAAATTTATAAAGCAAATTTTCATATTGTATTTTTAAACAGTACAGTTTAAAAATGTGCTCATAAACTGAATCAACTTGGCCTAATTATTTTTCTGTGTCACAATTGCTTTGCTAACAAAATTAGTTAGCTACCAGGAAAAGGTACAGACCTCAATTTATTATTAGTAAGGAGTTGCAAGTTTAGATGAGTTTATTATTATACTTTCAATGGAATATTGTGGTTTTGTTTGTGTTTGTGTTGAACATCTTTCAATAAATACAATTTATATTTATGAGGATGAAAAAACACATAGCAATTAGTATTTATCGACAGGAAACAGACTAAGAATAATACATGCACATACATATTCATACTATGATGAGACCCAGTTATTAACCATTTATGTATATGTAAAGATCAAAAAAATCAATCTTAGTAAGGATTAGAATAAAATGTTATTAAAGTCCAGTTTTGATAGACTTAATTTTTAAATTAAAGCTCTTTAAAATGCATTGCTATCTATCTATAATTGTTTTTTTTTTTTGCAACTACAATATATTCTAAACAGTTAGAATAATTTAAGATACTAAATATAAGTATAGTAATAATCTCTTAAAAATTTAAATGTAAGCCAATTATTTAATACATCTGATTCGGCTAATTTTGTAGTCTAGTATTGTAATATATTCTAATTTTGTAGTCTAGTATTGTAATATATTGTAATTTTGTAGTCTAGTAGTATTGTAGAATTTCATAGATGATCTCATAAATCTGGATGAATTTGATATCTATGATTTTTAAGAAAAAAATAAAATTTCAAGACACAAATTATGCCAGATTGACAAAAACAAAATACTGTCAAATATTTTTAAAAACAATTTGAATAATATTTTACAGCATAGTTTTTTGGAACCATAGTCCATGTTTACCTACATTCTCTATGGCAAAACGGCAATTTCATATTACTTAATTGAGCAGAAAAATTTGTTAATTTATACTGCTGCCAGTTAAGCACAAAAGTTATATGCATGTAAATAATGGTTGAGACTAATAATAATTGGTCAGTAATTAGTTATAGCAACGAGAATTAGACAAACAGCTACAGCATGAATACATTCTATCAGTAAGTTATTTTTAATATGTAAATATTTTAAATTTTTCAGGTTTCTGTTTCATAAATTGTATGTGCAATGATTATTTTTAAGCTTATTGGATTCTAAAGATTCTTATAAAGTAGGGATGTATTAAAATATAATGCATATTATAACGAATATTTAACAGATGTTTTAGTCACTTGTCATAATATTTTTACTGAATGAATGTCTCTGAGAAGGCGATATAGCGCGGTGAATCACGCCTTTCGATGCTAAATGTTTACAGCAGAAGTATGGCCTGCTGATGTCATGAGCTCGAGCGAAGCACCCACTAACTCTAACGACCATGAATACCGCTGCATATATGAGAGCACGTACTAAAATTCCACGAAATACTTGCTATCGAAAATATAGACGGTTCCTGGGATAGAAGTACCCATACTCATAACGTATGGTGCGTATATATTCTTATGTAATGGTGCTAAACAATACCGTCCTTTATTAGAAACGAGACAATCTCAGAATTAGTAAGGAGAACACCAGTCAAATAATATTTTATGCGTAGGAGGACATCAAATACCTTTATTTTATGTGTAATCCAATATCCAGAAGAAAGTCGAAGTCCTATTTACACACGATTAACACTGTCATTCATGTAAAATAACACACTATCACAAAGCAGCACTACACAATTTTTCACTTATAATTAATAAATTATGTGAAAATATCACATAATGCGCCATTTTCGCAATAATTCCGAAGGACAGCAGTCGGCAATCGCTGCCATCTTTTTTGTCAAATGTCTAAATACTAAATATAGCGCTTTAAACGAACTCTAGTGTTATTTTTAGAGAATAAGATGAAAGGAGTACTGAACGAACCGCGACATCTAGTGGCAATATCATATAATTGCTACATTTGTATAGATGGCGCAGTTAGGCAAGTATTAAAACTCGGTAACAAGATAGATGGCAATAGCATGCAGTGCTAAAAATGATTATTAAGCTTTAGTTTCATGTTTAAAATAAAACTATGTAATTACTATAAATAACAATATACAATAGTACATTTAAATATGTAATTTAAATATGCAGTGCTTAATACTATCGTTTTATGGCTGAAATAAAATTAAATGTGGTACCTCCTGAATCAAACCACGACCGGCTCTACCACCTATGTTTACAAGTATAATAATTATTCGTTTTATAATTCTATAATAAGCTTGTATCTATTAATGTGAAATTGAAGTAATATTTACCCAATTGCACGATATTAAAAATAAAAATACTACAACAATAATACGTATCATCATATCATGGGCTGTCGCTATCCTCTTTTATTTATTCAGTGGTACATGGTTTAAATGAAAATGAAAATTTCGCAGATTATTTGATTGGAAGACAATTAACATTTATCACGTTTTCCGCGCACGCGCATTGAGATATTTATATTGATAGATGCGAGACACCGGATTTTACCTCAACGAGGGGTGGTGCGCGCTGCATCATTGTGGATATTTTCAAACGGTCTTTATGGCCTCCGACAATTTATTATTACTTGTAATTAGTGTGTAAGGACCTCGTATTATTGAAAAGGCTCTTATTGATTGATATCATGACATTAAAATTCGATAGATCTTATTGAAGGTGACATATATAAAAATATAATGGTAAATAATACGCGGGTATTTGACTACCTAGTAATATCGCACATGGTTTTTCTACTTTCTTTACTTTTGAGTCGTTATTCCATCCGAAAAGATAGAGTCAAGAATAGGTATACCATTCTTGAAATATAAGATAAGCCAAATTCGATACTTCTTAAGTCTAACCTTTCGTACCTATGTACTTTAACGACTCTACCGTACCGATAGAATCTACCTTTGCATCCGCTTACATTTATTACGTAAAGGCATTGCGTAAAAATCAATAAATATTAAACAGATGAAGTTCTGTCAACAGTTTTCCAAGACGATTTGTCTTCTTAAGACAGCTTTCGTCTTGGGGCCGTTCCAGACAATAGACACGGCCACAAACATCGGCTGTCAATAGGCAATACGTAACTCACAATGCGTCACGGCACCCCGTTTGCGGTTCTCGTTAACGCGAGGTTTGGTGAAAGTGCTTGTGCAATGATGCAAACATCGCTCCGCCTGCAACTGCAAATGGAAACGACCGTGGACTCTCACACCTCCACCGGACATATCTATATAATTCAAAACATTTTAAAGAACGTAGATACATTCCGCTTGAGTCAATTTCTGTCCGCATTTTTCGAATACCAAAATGTTACGATCAACGTAATGTAACAAGTTCTATACATAGTTACGATCGAAAGATGTTTATTTATTTAGCGTCGAAAAAGATAACTAAGACTCATACTTAGATTACTTTGAATTTGATTCATCATATAATTATATTTTGTTATATATTTATAATATTTCACTTTTCCACGTAAAGTGCAGAAATATAACGTATATATTCATCAATTTGTACATCGATATAATTCTATTAATAATGCTTATTTTTTAACATTTATCGTATAATTCTCCTGCATATATTGATAAAGGAAAGTTTTAAACCATTTTCTACGCTCATTGAAGATAAAATAATTACCCACCAGGAAGGAACTATTACGAGACGGACTTAGATAAGCGATGTATGTAACTAGTACCTACAACACGCAATGCATTTCAAGTAATTGCTGAACAAATTATGTTGTTACTAATAAATAGTATAAAAGTTTTCACATATTTGTAAAACAAAAAAATGTGTTCCGCATAATTCGTTTTCAAACTTTCATGACGTGTATGTTACGTTGTTACTGATCGAATATCCACCATATTTGGAACAGATTCATAAGGGAACACAAAAAATACTCATTACCTTAACTATTTCGCGGTAGAGGTGCGTGTTTGTAGCAACTGTATAATAATAACAGTTTAGTTAACGTACCTGCTTACAATCAAAATTATTCATCAATTTTACGTGAAACACTTACGGCAATTTCGCTCTAGCCCGTATAATATTTAACTATCCAATAAATGAAAGTATTTGCACCTTTATGTAACAGTAGAATTCATTCGTATTCGTCAACCTGTGAGAGTTACCTTATCTAATTGACGCCATTCGGACCAGGACTTTTTCGTCTCTCCTTCAGTCATTAGTTCATGTAGTCGGAGAACACCTTGTGTTCCTTTTACATTAATGTCTCATTGAATGACACTTCTTTCCATCGGTAGTTAGCCCTGCGTGTGATGTGGTTGGCCTATATTATACCTACATTAAATATTTTCGAAACGTGTGATGTTGAAATCATTTCAGTCACTTCAATCATAGCCAAAATCATTAAAAATAAACGTTATAATTATCATATATATTTAATTTATTGTAGTAAATTTTACGTGATTACTCTATATTACGTGAAAACTACGATATAACACTATTTACATAGTATAATACGCGTAAACATTTAAAAATATTAAAGTACGTTACATCTGTGGACACATTCCTATTTTATGAAGCATTGTATTGCAAAAGCTATGAGGTAACACGCCCAAAAACGAAGAATTTACAGAGCGTTGTAGCAAAAACAAACAAAAGTCATGGCTAACGTAACAAACCAATGGTTAAGTCGGTTGGCTTGTAACATTTATTACCGTTGTGTCGCCGTTAACATGCCGGGTGATGGCAGTAACAAGCGGAAAGCGGAAGTAGGAATGGCACTTTGGGTTTGTGTTAACACTTATCTCAAATTGTGATTCAAACAATATCAGCAATGAGAGCACTGATGTAATCGGCTGCGCCTGCGCAGGGGGAAGCCACTTTTCTCTCGAGTTTCTCCGCGTTGTGCCCGCGCAGTCCAAACCGCGACGCTACACCGTGCGCGTCTATACACGTGCATACGAACTCCGACTTTACGATAAAGTTTAATGTACTCGTGTACTACGAATATACTAACTAATAAAACAACACAAGAACCATTATATAAAATAGTGCTAAAATAAACAGTTTATGAAAATTGGATTTAAGTTGCATAGGTGAATAAATATTTAAACGAATCAATATTCTTAGTAGTTGGCTGCTACACGCCCCAGCTTTGGAATAACTGTAAGGTTCGTATTAATGAAATAATTAATAGTTACTTTTTACAATTTATTTATCATACTTATTATTTATCATATATTAACTACAAATTAGTTGTTCTTTATTATTTTTCTTATGATTTCACTTAAACTGGCAAATATTCTGATTGAAACAGTATTATTCCATTAATTAAAATATAAACTAGATTTGATAGGAAGTATGATACGAAAACTCAAACAAGAAACAAGTTAATTTATGTTAATTGTAGAGCAATGGATTATTTATTGATTATTTGAAAGTAAGCATTTAAACTTCACCAAGGTATTTATTTTAGTGTGTATACTTATTTAGTCAGTTTAATGTTAATACAAAAATACAGTCTAACCACCTCCCTTAATTAATGTCAGTAAAAAAGTACACAAACTAAGACATTACTTCATAAATACTACATAGTCGGAATTTCTGAGGATGTCAACTGAAATGAACAATAACTAATGAACTTATAACTTTCATTGGTACATTAGCGATGAAAACAATGACGGTAAAAGAACGCGGAATTTACAACGAGCGAATTCAGTTTCCGTCACTCGATTGAGACTTGTTTAATTATATTATAGGTGTATTAAACGTATGGTTCATTTTTGTACCGGTTATTAAATATGATTGATTTAACACGAATGGGATTTTTAGACCAATAGGAAACATAAGTCAGTGGCCCACTAGCAAAGTAGTGAATGTCCTCAATTTCTTTCGTGTGCGCTGCAAAGAACAATACTGTCCCACGGTCCGAATGTCTAGAATGTTTCCATGGAACTAACTGGATACTACTGACTATTGGTGCAACAATTCCTTGCCATTCCAGCAAAAAAGGGTAGCGCATTCGAATGCGCAACGTAAAACAATTGCTAACGCCGTTCACCGAATGTCGATGGTGATGAAACCGTGTGCGTGATATATGTATCAATCAGGCTGGTTTACGAAAGTTTGGTGCACACTGCACGAGGTAACGGTTGCTGATCACTAAAGTACATTGGTGCGTATTGAATTTAATTTTTAATACGGGTGTTTGTAATTTGGATCTATTATAATGATCCGAGAGTAGAGATTCTATACACCTGAAAAAATAAATAAATAGAAGTATCAATAATCTTGTGATTTGAACATTAGTAAGTAATAAAAAACAGTATTGTTTTTAATCACTTTATTTGTATCTTCGTGTAATGGTTAATAATTAAAATGGTGAAACGAACTTTCATTGTATTTTAAGTTGTTTTTGTTAATTTTATGTTTTAATTTGGTACTCTAATTATAAACCTCAACGCCTTTACAAAAATATACAAGAAGAAATATTACAGAATTACCGATAAAAACCTTGTTAAATGAACCTCAACGCCGTTAAAAGTAGAAAGCGTTGTTTATTAAAAATCAATATCGCCAGAAAGCTGTTTCGTAATTTTCTACGTAACATAAATAAGGTTTATGTAAAATATACCCACTTCATAATGTTCCGGTTTTTATGACCCGGGAAGTATGTTAATACTTGCTTAAAAACTGCACCTTTTAAGCTAATCGGTCACTTGTTTGACAAATAATACATAAAATGACATATATTTTAAAAAATCCATAGTTCTCGTGTTGTTAGTGCGAAAAACATTACAGATAATACTTATGAGCTTGATTGGTGAAATGATGAAAATCCTTATTATGTTATACTTTTTTGAGGTCATAAATAAAAATCTTATGGTAGAGTCGCGTCTAGAAACATGTATCTTCTTTTGAAGTGTTTTTTCCAAAGAGTCACTTAGACTCTAATCCAAAATCAAATTAATTTATTGTTTATGTACTATATTTTTTTATAAACCTAACGAAAATGCGTGTAACACATATAAGTATTCACAAAACACCTACACACTACTTTGAGTTCTAGTGTCAGTATGTCAAAAAGACGGAATACTTTTTACTTTTCTCTGTTTTATGCCTATCAGTCATAAATGACTGCAACATTTTGCAGTAATTTGTGACTGAATATTAATCACATATTAAATTGTTATTCATAAAAGTGTGTCTTATCTTGACCCACTAACCCTCGTAAAGCCATAGATCGGTATACATGTATACAAATACGTACATATTGCATATGCATGTTCAAGATCAAGATAATAAGAGGTCTGTGTGACTTTTTAAAAATTACTGTGTGAGTTGTCTTGTCACAATGTTAGTTACATTACTCCTCCGAAACGGCTTTACCGATTTTTACCAAATTTTATATGCATATTTAGTAGGTCTGAGAATCGGCTACTATCTATTTTCATATCCCTAAGTGATAAGGGTTGTTCACCCTTAACATTATTTCTTTTAATTTTTTACATTTTTTTTTGTTTTTATTTTTCTATAATGTGGCACTAAAAAAACATACAATCCTAAATTTTACCCTTTTATCACCAACCCCTATTTTTTAATAGACATTTTAGTAATTTGATCATTTATATGGCAAAACAACGTGTGCCGGGTCAGCTAGTACTATATATAATAACATGTACCATGTTATAATAATAATAATATTCTATTTTCCAATTACTTGTTAAAAATAAATTATATAAATAAAATTTGTTTCCTAACCTTTTTAGGTACGATCCTTTATTTAACTTGTGATATGTGTTAGCTTCTTTATTTCTGTATATGTACACAAATAGTAGTTTACTAAATTAATAGAATTAAATTACAGAAGATAATTAACATTATGAAAGATATTGTCGGCGTGATATATTATTATTATGAACACAAAACGGAAACAGCATCGTAATAATTATACATTACATTCATACTTGTACTGTTAGATTTTGTTTAGTTTCAAGAACTGTTTTTGTATGAAATAGAACGGGTATTTGATGCGGAACTTGTAATTTGCTGCAACGGTTACCAAAATTAGTTTTATAATTGTATCTACTTTTTTATTTTATTTAACGAATATTTGAAAATTTATAAGTTAGTCACGCCTTATCTCATACATATTCTATTTCAAACTTGAAAATTAATAAGATAGTCGCGCCTTGTTTTATACATATTCTGTTTAAAACCTGATCAATTGACACTTAAAAATGTTTATCTAAAAACTTACAAAAGCTTATTTTGTTAATCTACGTGTTTTTATTAAAAACTTCTAACTTATGCCAGGAGAAGCAATAATATTTTACGTTAGTTTACTAGTCATTATCTCTTATTATTTTCAGCTTAGAATAGCTTCTCTCATAAACTTTAAACACTATTTTAATTTTGCTTTAAGGTACATCCATTGCCCTCACTTCGAGTTTCAATCAAAGGTTACGCTTTCGCCCATACATTGCAATGTACATTGTACGTTTATGTTTTCGTTTTTAGTCATATCTTGCAATGCTTTGTAATGATGGACGAAAACTTAAACAATATTTTATTTATTTATTAAGTAATCCAACAGCAAAACATAGACAAAAATTACTTTATAAATCTTATGGTACTAAATTAAGCCAAAATAGGATTACACAAATAGTTTATAAAAATACACAGGACTAAGA
>MOOZ01000263.1:214712-236394 GCA_002930495.1 Cecropterus lyciades
TCCTCATATTTCATTATTCTTCGGTTCTATTGTATTCATTATATCATCTACTAGCTGAGCTCGCGGTTTCACCCGCGTTTAAAAGAAATGTAACGTGACATACATTAACCGACTTTGAAACATTCTTCATTGGTGCTCCGCTCCTGTTGGTCTTAGCGTGATGATATATAGCCTATAGCGTTCCTCGATAAATGGGCTATCTAACACCGAAAGAATTTTTCAAATCGGACCAGTAGTTCCTGAGATTAGCGCGTTCAAATAAAAAAAACTCTTCAGCTTTATAATATTTATCATCTATTTTGATCAATGTTTTGGGATTAGTACGATACGAATAAACTTTCCATGCAGTTTTATAATAAAAACACTTTCATTATTTGTTCACGGTATATTTAGTGATTGATCTAACAAGAAAGCATTGAAATTATAGATTTCACCAAAGCCGTCAGTTTCATTTCGTTAAACGAATCAAAAAATTATGCCTTGCCGTCACAAATTGACACTTATTTACGCATAATAGCAACTTAATTATGAATTACTAGTCTATTAGAAATCAGGCAATGCATATGTCAATCAATAATTGGTGTATATAATACGGGGGGTATTTTAGTCAAATATATAAATAGTTTCCAGCTTCTCTTTCCATTTTATCACTTTTGCTTATAAAAAGATTAGATTTATATATGAAATAACACTAGTAAAATATAACTCTAGTAAAATATAAAAACTCGTTTATATAGTAGATATAAACGAGTGACAAAGTTGCGTTGCAAGGTAAAAATAATTAGACTACAAGTATGCCAAAAACTTTAGGTTTCATTAAGTACTAGTAGGGTCAATAAAGTTTTAGATGGAAAATTGGAAATACAACATACATACTTTAAATACACGATATATACATATTCATTTTTAAGCATTGCCGTTTATAAATTATCTCAATATGAATAATAAGAAAAGGAAAACTGATTTTCTTTTTATCTATATCTGCTAACCACTTAATATATTTTAATAACCAGAGAACATCTTTATGCTATTTAGCAGAGATACAATTTGCCTGGTTCGATTCCGTACACTAATTGAACCGTCAAAAGAAAGTCAAGCTTGCTTAATTTACATAATACTCTAATGGTAATTCACGGCGAGCGACCGCGTTAAAAAGTCGACTCTACCAACTCTCTCGTTTTGTTGACGAGTCCAACGCCTCAACTTTAACATTAAATTTAAGCAACAAAAACTTAAAGTGTATATAATAAGCAACCAAAGTACTTAAATTTTATAACCATAATTTCGTGTTTGTTTCAAAATAAATATTTCCATTTATTAACTTTGTTTACGTATGAAGGTCAACCGGTAGGCAAAAAACGACATATTCTAGATCGAACACTGTCTGGAGCAATACTCAAATATCACAAAAACGAAAACAATAATACTGATATTGACGTCATAATAAACGGAATATTGAAAAAAGCATAAGCAAATAACTTTTTGTATAGTATCTAACACGGTTAAACGAATTAAGTTAAAAAAACGTATACACATACCTGTATGGTTTTGCCTCTAGAGGCTATACCGCTGCTGATTTCTGCCTCATAACATCAGTACTGGTACTTCAGAATCACCTAAACCAGGCAATTAAACTTAGTTCTCATTGGAAACATTGCACTTGTGACTTTAATTGGATCTGACTATAAATATATTTGAAGTAGAATATTAATGTCCATAGATGGTTATAACTTCTTCCTAACGTGAATGGCACATTTTTTACTAAGCATTAATGTTTTTAAATTAAGAAAAATGAAACATATTTCACTATATTGCTCCTATGCAAAGTTTTAGAAGAAATTAAGAACACACATATGTCTACACATGTACAGAGTGTGTATGTATATCTTCAATTTTTATTTTTAATTGCCAGATATTACTTTTATTAAATATTATTAAAATCCATTTATATGAAAAATCAAATCAGACTACATATAAAACATTTTCGTCATTTGTAACCTAATTCGTTGTTACCAAGACCAAAGTTGCTCCTATGCAAAGTGGTTGAAGAATTTAAGAACACACATATGTCTCTGCATGTGAAGAGTATGTATATATCTTCAATTCTTATTTTGTCATTGCCACAACTTTTGATAAATTTTAATAAAAGTCAAATCAGGCAACATACAAAACATTTTGCCATTTGTAAACTAATTCGTTGTAACCACGGCCAATGTAATACGAATCATAATTTACCTTCGATCAAGTCAATGTCAAATAACAAGGCAAGTTCCTTCATCTTATTACGCACAAATTAAATGTGGAGTTCGGTAGAGCTAAATAAGGACTAAGTACACATAATGATGGTTACCACGCAATATGCTAGTTAGAGTCGTTTAATATTAAAATTACACACATATGTAAATTAAAATTAGTACACACACACGTATATATTGTGATGAGATCTCCCGCCACGGTCCTGCCTGGGGAGCGGTCATACTCCGATAGTCTCTGTTCAGAACTTGTATATATGCAGGATGTTGAGAATACTCCAATACCGTGATTCAGAATACGGCGGCGCCATTTGTTGATATAGCGGGAGGTCGCCACATATGTATTCTCCAAAAAACAATGTAGATTATCAGGTTAATAACGTCGTAAATAATTAAAAATATACATTTATATAATAACATGCAATATTTCTCTACTAACATAGTACGTAAAGAAATAATAGTAGGTATGAGTGGTAGTGGGTATAGTAGAAAGGTACAAATGCAAATGCAAACGATACAATGGTGATTACTACAAGGGACAATTTTAAGAGGACGGCAAGGCTCGCCGAACGTGATGTGGCTTGTGTTGTTGCTAAAATTCACGAATTAAAATTTGTGATTTTGGTTAGACGACAACTTGTTGTGGCTACGAGTTGTCGTGACTATTAAGCTTAATTTTCGTGACTATAAAGCTTAATTGTTGTGACTATTAAGCTGTAAAAATATGGGGGTTACTTGCCCTGGGAAGGGCCTTAAGAGCACAAAGCTAGGGAAGTACCGGTGAGTTCTATCTGAAATCCCGGGGTTTCCTTATATGTACATTGAGGCCACCGAGCTTTTAATATCTGGGGTATCTTTTAACATTTTTAAATAACAGAATACCCATGAAATAATCTACATTTCTAGTGGGTTAGTGTTTATAATAATGTTGCGGATGTGTGTGTGATTATCGTTATTTAAAGCTATATAATTACAGATTCAAATTTCAATTACTTTAACCCAACGTTCCCTGTCCGAAAGTATCCGGTCCGTCGGTGAACGGGTGCATTGCTTAGTGCGGTTTCGGGTCAGTAAGTTTGGCCAACTTATATGTGGATAATATTTATGATATTTGGTAACTTCAATTGAATGTTTAGCATCTAACACTGTCAAATAAATATTTTGTCTGAATAGACATCAATTCATACAACCATCTGTCCAATCCTGTCTTAACTCTACATTTTCAATTCACTGTCAAACGACACGGTGAGTGTCGAACGTTATAAGGTTACATTACAAAATTGCTCACTAGATTTCTTATTTTTATTTTTCATTTTATCACGCAACATTCCTTGGAATGAAAAAGTTTAGCTTTTATTTGCTCATCAAATTTTACTAAGCGACCTTTTTTTGCTCGTCAAATTGCAGACACACAGGTATCAAATACTGTCTAGATTTCTCCCTTGTTTCATTTCCTCTGGTGCCATCCAAATGTTTTCTCGGACTAAAAAAATATGGAAAAATTATTAGAAAATTGTACTTTATCCCAAACCTGCGTACTTCTTTCTATGCTTATAGGAAATTAATCTTAATTGCGCAAAAAAAGATTCTAAAACAATACAAGGTAGATACATTAAATACATAGGTAATTTCTAAACATAAGTGATCCAATGACGCTTAACCCAAGTAAGGGCACATTATCTTCATATACGCACTTAATTAAATACTTATGGCAAAGATATTGCAGCGCAAAAAATAACATTCTGTATTTTGATGATATCTTAGCAATTAAAGCGTGACACCGGTGAGACACAAATACCTTAAAATGTTTAAGTCGAGAAAAGACGGATGACCGAATTACTGAGCTGAACACTTAATGAGTTACTGGAAATGTTCGGACAAATGTGAATACCTCGTACGTTAAATACATGTAAATAGCTTTTCACATAGGTAGTATTTTTTACGACGAGGTGGATCGGCCACAAATAATTAGATTCCATCAACAGTGCCATGTCGGCCACCTGTTAAGAGCAGAGGAATACCTAATTTTAGGGAATGCGAAATGAAGGATTACATTCCAAGGTGGAATCAACCATAGGTCAGTACAAAAAAAGAATAATAATCATTAAAACGGTTTCAGTGATTACCGTGTCCAAACATAGTGAAACTTGAATTATTATGCAGGTATTGAGATATAAGTACGTTACATACAAATACGTTACAAATAAAATGTGTATATTATGTGTAACCCCGTCGCTATCAATGATGGCTTCTAAATAGCACAGCAAATGAAATCCACGAATAGCCTGCGCTTGTCACAAGTGCATGTCATCGTATTTCAAGTTTCAACAATGTTTTTACTACTACAATACTCGATTACAATGCAACTGCGAATAGTGAATAAAATAGAGTGCATTATAGTCCGGGGTTGCCTGTAATTTGGCCTCGATCGAGGCGCACCTTTCGCTTAGTGTTACTCGTATGTATATATACAAACATATGTATTACGTTTAACAATACAATTGTTGTCAATTTTGCAATATAAATATTTTACAATGTTCGATTGGGTATATAGTTGATTTTTTAAATAAAATTGCTGATGACTTGGCACGTAAAATGACCTTAAATCTGGAATTTCCTTTGATGCAAATGAAATGAAGCGGAAAGAAAATAACAAGTTTTAGTACAAACAGTTTTTTCTGGTATTTTTTTTTCAATAAGATAGAAGATAATGCTTACAATCGTCGCGTCTTGCATCCATGAATTTACCTACTTATTTTAAATAACATCGAGCACGTGCAGCCATCCGATGAGTGACCGCTAGCAACATATATGCGTGCTTCCGTGTTTCGGAATTGTTTCAAGTAAATGCTGGTGGTTTTTCTTTAATAGCCAACGTCAAGGTATGTTGCACGCCTTCTGTTATCTGAAAACAGCCGCAAACCTATGTATAATGACTCCTCTTGATAAATATGATCGTGTGCTAAATGTCAAAGGTTATAGACGAAACCCTGTCCTCTGAATTTGCATTTGATACGAAACATAATAAATGTAACATAAATTGCAGCGAATTATATATACTTATTATTATTTAGTTTAGCGAAAGCTATTCTTAATCTTTTAAAGATAGGGTAGATTAAAGATACGTAATTTCTTTCTTTGTTACTATCACGAACAAAAACTTTCAGTAAAAAGTTTCTTCTCAAGTTCAATGACATCAACTCTTTTGTCAAACACTTTAAGTATAACTGAACATTCTAATGTAATAGTGAGAGTGATAGTAGTTACTTTTATTTTTCACTTCTTCGAAGCTACTTTAACTTATTGCAATAAGTTTAAATGTAAAGAAATATTATTTTCGAAATTATCTTAATCATAAAACCTATCAATTTTATATGACTTCATACTTACAATGAACTTTAGAAAGGGTCCATGTAGTTCTTCATGTTTACCTTCAGTATCAATATAAGGATTACCAGGAAGTAAATGAGTACGTCACATCAACACCACGACATTCCAATCACAGCTAAAATTGCCCTTGGAAATATTAACTCCAAACATATTTTTGTATATTAACGATAATAATCGTTGATTTTTAACGAAAGTTTAACGTGTATACCTGTTTGACAGAGTACATGTGTGTTTGTGTGTCTGTGTATCTGTAAATTACATCGCAACTCTCAAACGAATGGAACGATTTGAACGCGTTTTTTTAATTCATAGTGTGTCTAATCGAAAGTGTTTGTACTAAGTTTGAAGAAAATCTTACCAATCATTTGAAGATTATCAGCTCTTTTTCAAGTCAATCCTGTAATTTTGACTCTATAAATGAGATAACACGCTTCCTACTAAATAATCAAAAAGAAATGGCATATTATATTAATCAAATTTAATAACACTGTATTAGTGTGGTAATCATGATCTGATGTTGCAGTCAAAGTACTGTCTGCAAAGTAAGTCTTCTAACTATGCTAACTAACAGCACACATATCGAACTTAGTCTTATCGAAACAAAGTAGATAAGCAAATAATCAACACACGTGAACCTTGACCAAAGCTTTACAGTAAAGGCCATGTTAAGCAAGAAATGGGTCTTTCTATCTTATTATAATAATCTTGCACGATAGTAATACACTTGTTAATGTGCTAGTAAGTGTTCGAATTTACGTGTGTTTACTTTATTTCTAGTAGGTATTAACTTAGTGGTCCCCGATGATGACGCTTAAATCAAATTATTACAAGTGATGTTGTAATGGGACAATGCGTACCGGCTATTTATTGTTTTTTTTTTTAATATTTTTCTTGGTCGTAAATTTTATATATTTTTATTTAATTGGTTATTAATAAAAATAAATACAGTACAGAAGTTTACGATCGAGGTGAAATACTTACATGAAAAGCTTATGTTATCATTTTTCATCCGGAAAATACATATGCTCATAGCGTACAGATTTTCGCTACAATTGGCACGCTAATCGCACCAATCGTTAGTATTCAGCAGACGATCAATTATTTATATAATTGTTGTTTCGTAACATATTACTGCGCCATAGATAACCACACAAAGCAAACAAATCCACCTGGATTTGGATTGAGGAAACTAACGTTTAATACATTAATACATAATATAATGACATAATTACTTATTAATGTTTTGAAATTGAGGATGAGATTGACCGTCACAATATTGCGACATCATTGTTAATATTTAGCAAATGCATAATCTGGTAACTGATAGCACGTCAAGTTTTAGATTCAAACAAAAAATTTAAAAATTACCTACTCAGGAATATTGGTTTGATGTCTTAATGAAAGGCAGGATTTTTTTTCTAAGGTTTGACTTAGATCTTTTTTTATTATAATATTATCCTAGCCATATCCAACGTGGACGGACTGTCCGATAGAAAGTATTCACCGTCGCATACGGATATTTGAAATTTGCAACGCCAGAGGAATGAGAGGAAAGCAATGCATCGCCGGCTTTTAAGAGGAGCTTTATTTGCACCTTTTAGATAAACCTGATTAATAGCGATTCGGGAATACCTCGAGAAGATCATTCCATTGTTACATATAATATCTCCAGTCTTATCCAAACATGTAGAGGTATATTGAATAAGAGAATTGCTCTCAGCTAGATTATAAGCATGTGAGATGTGTAAACAAATTTATTAAGGAGTCTATTAGGTCTTCAAGATATTGCGCTTTTGAGGTTCACGGCATCTTTTGTTCGTATAGCTTCAGGATAATAGGCTTACTTCAAATATTGACTGAAAAAGCAACGATTGTTAGAACAATTTGATGTATGTTAGTGTTTTGTGTATGTCAAGATTACAAATAGTAAATGGATATCAAAATCCATTTACTATTTGTAATCTAAGCTTGTTGACCTTTAGATTTGAATTGTTTCACTGGAACTTACTTAACGTGTACTTATTACTAATTGCTGCAGGTGGTCGTGAATGCCGGGCCGCATGGATGGCGACGCACGCCTGGCGCTCGCTCGCCTTCATCCTAACAATTTCCACACTCGTGCTAGCTAAATGTAAGTTTCGTTATGTATGCTTAAGTTTGTTATCTTTAAAGCGACAGATTGATGTAAAAAAATGTTATAAGTACCAACTTAAATAAAAAAATACTATCTTTATTATTTTCTTCTACATATTAAGAAATAACCTGTAAAGCGATCAAATTTGTTACGATGGGAAATAAGACTTTTATTGTCATAAAAGCTGAGCTCCGCGGTTATACCCGCGTTAAAAAAAGCTACTTGACCCAGTTACACATATGACGGTGTCTGCTTGCGCGGTTTCATAGGTTTTATTTTTTTTTGCGGAACCCTAATTTCATTTTTTAAAATAGAAGTAACCCAAGTAACGCCTTATGACATTAGCTATCCAACTGTGAAAGTCCCGTCAAAATCGATCCAGCGGTTTCAGAGATTACCCAGAACAAACAGACAGACAGACGGACAGATAGACAGACAAAAATTTTAGTAATTGATGTTTTGTTATCAGTATCGTATATACTTCCATATGCATTTGGTCAAAAGCTGTTATTTTTACATTACAATCAGACACTTCAATTTTATTTATATGTATAAATATAGTGAGTACGTAAACGTCTGTTACAAATGGATTAGACATAGCTATTGCAATGATTGAAGCATTAAGTAGGCGGTTCTCATGTTTCTCGCCATTTGCGTCGTTGGGAGCAGCCTACTTTCGTCCACAGTAGGCCATTGCTAGAACACACTGCCCTACAACGACATATCGCGGTCGTTTCTAACAATAAAAAGTGGTATGTAGTGGTGGCCACTCACCCGGAGATGTCTCGATTCAGGTTACACGGTGAGTCCTCGGCAACTCATCTCATTTAAATTCCACTCAACACATTGTACGACTATTTGCTGTCTGGGGTCTGCTTACACAAAAAAAAACTTTCAGCTTTTGTTATTTCATTATACTTTATACCCTAAGTTTCAATACTTCCTTTGAAGATGGTAGAACTCTTTGTGGTTCGATTCGGGAAGCACCACCGCCACACCTATTTCTGCCTAATAACAGCATTGTTATGCGCTGTTGTGTTCTGGTCTCAAGGGTGTGGTAAGGGAGACATACTTTTCCGAGGCATTCCATCTTAGTCCTCAAGGGTAGCAACGCATCTGTGGCTAACCTTAGATGAGTCTTTGATCTTACCTAGAGTTGATTACAGATGTCCATGGGCGGCAGTAGCCACTTACAATCAAGGGGGTTGCAGGCTCGTTTGCTACTTCCATACTATAAAAATAATTTAGAAAATGCAAACACAAGTTCTCGCAAGTTGCAATTATTTAGCATCGTTAACAACGTTAAGTGTTCCAACTGTCATAAAATATTACGTGTTTACAATACTTTAAACAAACAATTGATGTATCACGTACATGTAATAGTTTCGCTGGCTGTTACCTATCAATATACATATTATGGATGCATAGCACAGAACCAAACTGAGCATGGCCCTTGAGAGGAAGCCTATGTCCAACAATAAACACATGAAAGTGTTTTTTATTCTATTGAATAGAAGTGCAAACGAACTTGCAGTCCACATTTTGGTATGTAGACACTGCCGGCCATGGACATCTGTAACTAACTCCACATAGGACAGGGGTTCTACCTGAATTCAGTCGATTACAGTTGCGTTGTCATTCGGCGGACTAAGATATCCCGCCTCATTAGTAAGTCAGCCGATATCTACCCTTTTCCTACGAAACACAAAACGCTTCACTTATACTAAAATGGATGGCGATGGTACCTCCCCGATTGAACTAGACTGTGGTTCTACCACCTTTATAATTAAAAGTACGTATGATACTTTGAATCGTAGCAATTATAAATGAAAATAAATAATCGTCGAATTTCCTCTTCCTTGTCACGATCGAGTGGACTTATCGCCGCGATCGACCGCCATCTACTGGTTATTATAGTTATATTTTAGAATTTGTACATTATAGATGCAGAACTAGAAGCATGGCGCGGTGCTGGGCGGCCGGCAACACTGGCGCAGGAGGCGGAAGACGAGCGCCACGACGCAGAGCTGTTGGACGCTGTACGCGCCTCCATGAAGCAATGGGAGCTGAAGAAATCGCGCACTAGGTAACATTCTTAATCCATTACACTCAACAACAAAATTCACTATGAAATCACAAAGAAATGTGAAAATCTATAATTATAAGAAGTCTCCGACCGCGTCTTTCTGTCTGTCTGAAAGCAAGAAAGTCGAAAACTACCAAACGAATTTTTACACGATTTTCAACAATAGAAAGAGTGATTTCAGAGTAAGTTTTAGGTATATAATTAATTATGCTTTCATGTATTAACAAAAATACTGCGATAAATGTTGAAGAGGTTGCAAAAAATCTCGCCAACTGGGAGCTTTCCACGAGAACGCCGCGTAAACTAGCAAATATACAGTTGAGTAATGTACTAACGAATTCAAAATTTATAAAAATACTATAAATAAGTCCGTGATAGCATATCTCTATCTCTTACGGTTGACTTACAATAACCACTTTTATGTTCAAATTTTTAATTAAAAACATTACGTTATTTACAAAGCTATTTTCTTTAGTTCAGTATTAATCCTCCAAATGAATATGTTGATTAGCTTAGGCGTTTAATGCAGATTAAAATTGCCTTCTACACTATATCAATCCGATGTATAGTTGTGAGATATCGCCGTTAGAAGTAATTAGCAGCGAAACATTTAAAGCTCAGCGAGCCAGCGTTCTTTCCTTGAGATGCCTACGGTGAGTCCGTCCCCTTCGACTATTACTCAACCCCCTGCTCATCTATACTGCTATACTTACACTAATATTATAAAGAGGAAAACTTCGTATTTTTGTGTTTGTAATTAATAAACTCAAAAACTACCAAACCGATTTTAATAATATTTTCACCATTAGAATTCTACATTATTCCAAAGTAACATAGGCTATATAACCTATGTTACTTTGGAATAGGCTATATAACATAGGAACATAGGCTATATAGCCTATGTTACTTTGGAATAATGAAGAATTCTATACATATAGGTAGTAGTAAATATTATTACTATAAAAAATAAGGGATTCTTGCTAAAAATTCAGTAATATGAACCAAGGTGTAAAAAAAAATCTTAAAAATTCTTTTCGTCGCGTACGCTGCGAAAACTATAGACGATATAACAAAAAAATGTTTTACAATATTAGAGCACATACCAATATCTACATAAAACCTATACGTCCTACGATGCTACATGTCCAACTATTGTAGATATGTCACTACAACCACTTTTTACATTTTAAATGTTAATAAAAAGTTGACCCAAATCAGGCTATGATAACCATACTTTCGGATTATTCCTTATCGAAATAAATCATTTCATATACAAAACGTTTCCAATACCTGTAGCTGTACCTGTAACTGATAGCTTTTTGTATTACTTAAGTCGGACATTCCAGAAGATATTACGAAGTGGCAGCACATCATCCGTAATTGATTTCAGGTACGACTCAAATACTTTCAGGGTTGATTTTATAGAGGTCCATGAGCGATAGATAATAATATATAAAAAAAAAAAACCTAACGTTAAATTTACTGGTCACCCAAACTGAGGACTAAATTAAAATACCTTATTTCAAACTTGCAAAACCTCACCTTTTAGGCAGAATAACGCACTGTTACACAGGGAGTAACTTCTTGTGGAACGCAATGTAATATTTCACCACTTACTCTTTTATCGTTGAAACAAGTATTAACCTGGTTCAAAAGAACGGAGAGGCCGAAATACACACTGTACAAGTTAATACTTCCTTTCATTGCATAATAAGATAACCAGTTTTAAATGGTACAGTGTGGCACGCCTGGTTGAATCCTTTGGTTATTTTTAAGGAAAACTGAAAGCTTAAATAACTGTGGACGTTTTAAGATATTTCAACTACAATCGATTTTTGCGTCCCAGTTCCAGTTTCTAAAGCACGTACAACATTATACTCATATTATAGACCTATGTCTCAACTTAGTAAACACTAAGTGATACACGGTACAAATAGTTACGGTTTTATGTTTAAAGTAGGCATATGACTAAGCTAACAAGTAACGGGTTTATTTTTTGAAAGCTTGCGGTATTTAAATGACTTTTTTTGGTTCGATGGATGCATACACTTCACAATATGTATGAAAAGACAACGTAATCCCGGACAATCTTTTACTAAAATCCTCATAATAGCATTTTTTATAGTTTATAGTTTTGTTTGTACATTCCACAAAATTATGTTTGATAAGAAGGAGACCTCTCAGGTACATTTTTTTCTATGTTTTCGTTAACCAATAAAACAAAACTTACATCACGGAATTTACACGCATTTGAGAAAAAATATAAAAATCTAAGTATCCTAAAGTATTTTTTATTTACTATTTTTTTATTTTTACGTTTTACCTCATTGTGGCCAAATGGCTGACCAAATGGCCAGATAATATTATATTAATTATACACCTATCTACGGCATAACAGGTCGGAGGATTATTTATACGCAATTAAAACTTCCAATGCTGCAAAATTCACTACGAGGCATTTGCTTATGCATAAAAATAATGATCTTCTGTGGTCGTGCTTACTTTATATAATGAATATATTTTCATTTAAAACTAGCTGAGCCGCGCGGTTATACCCGTGTTTAAAAATGTAACTTGACATAGTTACATATACGTGCGCGTAGAGCGCGCGAAGGTTCTTAGGTTCTAATATTTTGTGCGGAACCCTAATTATATTTTTTAAATAGAAGTATCCTAAGTTACGCCTTGTGACATCAGCTATCCAACAGTGAAAGTCCTGTCAAAAATTGGTCCAGTGGTTTCAGAGATTACCCAGAACAAGCAGACAGATAGACAGACAAAAAAATTAGCAATTGATGTTTTGTTATCAGTATCGTATATACTGCCACATGCATTTGGTAAAAAGCTGTTATTTTGATATTACAGACACTTCAATTTTACTTATATGTATAGATATGTATAGATGTGTAGATTAAAGTGGCAAACGAGCACGGCATCTACATATTTGATATTAAACGGTCTCTCCCGCATTTGAACATCTGCAATCGACTCGAAATAAAAATTTTAAACTTATCTAAAGTCGGCTACAAAACGCGTTGCTATTTCTATGTATGTTGTTGATATGCGTCATATAAGTAGGTATTTAATAATTGGTTTAGATAAATTGATCAATTAAATTCAATGTAGTTCGTATAAAAAAATAATTAGTTAATACTTAGCTCCTAGATGTTTTGGGCCCGCCAATCAGTCTTTCCCGTCACCCGTTCGCCTTGGTCTTATACTCGGTTTGTACCTTCACAATCAGTATGGTTCTTTTAGACGGAAAAGTAAGTACGAGTCTGTTATTTAATACTTTTTTCTGCTCATACAAATAATTACTCATAAGAGTAAATAAATAATTGTTTAAATGTTCATAGATTTAGTGAAAACCTTTTAACCTCAAATGTTTTGAAGTAATATAGAACTTTGAATTCTATATTTAAACTGTGAGTATTTATTTGTATTTAACAAATTGTACCTACCGTAAAAACTGTTAGAAAAAGTGCACCGTATTCGAGATTCAGTTATATAGTTATACCGGATTAACGACCATACGTTTACCAACTGACTCTATTGAAATGTAGAACTACAAATATAAATGACTCAATTATATGCATACCGTTGTTTTTTTATAATGCTAAGCGATGAAATTCTATCAAGTAGCTTACTGAAGCCATTGACTAACATTGTTGTTCACAAGGACCAAATGAAACCTTTTCAGAAGTTATTAAAACAAAGTGAACACTATGCTACCAGAACTTTCACCGCAGGTTTCACTTACTATGAACTTTCTATTGTGCAAATTCATTAATTCGCGATAGAATACGATTTGAGAATAAACTGAGAACTTGTTACTTGCGATATTTATTATAATATTTATGGAACAATACCGCTGACGTGAATTGCTATTCTCACGGTAAATAAAGCGAATGGGTGCACTTTCACATAAACTCACGCGCTTTTAGTTATATATGAGAGATTATGTCGGAGTAAATGCGATTGTTATGAATATAAAAAAAAATAATGCATATAATGAGAATTACATGCATATTACGATACAGAAAGGTAATTAACTGTTACGTATAAACTGCTGTCTAGGAATGCAATTACATCGTCCACTACTTATTAATAAAAAATGTATTAAATTCAAAAGTTCATGTACAAATGAATTGGTAAGGGAACCAATAAAACAGAAAAGAAACAAAATGAATAAATACATTGGCTTTTATTGGTAGGTAAATTAACAAGCACGGATGTATTTAACGTAAAACTTTAACAATACTGAATGTGTTAGCATAGTCATATAAAGACACTATAAACATGGATTTAGGGCCCAATTATAAAATGATAATTAATGTAAAATAAGCGCAAAATTAAAACGAACGAAACGTAAAAACACTTAATTATACTGCTTAATATTCTTTTATTTAACTGTAGGTCATTATCTAAATGGTAATTTTTCTTGTTCTCGCAATTTCGTGGCTATAATTAGGGGAAATATTAAATACAATCAGTAAACTGTGTGTAATCATTTGGCGGAACTTTTTATGACCTGCGGTATTTTTATCTCTGTGATTGTTAGTCTATGCCGCGCATATTTTCCATGCAATTGTTTTCTCTCATGTATTTATTCTCATAGCATTAGTCATAAGAATTATGTACCTCCAACTTATGTACTTATCTATTTCATAGAACGAAGCGGTCCCAAGGCAGCGTGTGTTATGGAGACTTCGGGTGCTTTGAAGACGCGGGCCCATTCGCGTACCTCGAGACCCTACCTAGTTCGCCGCAAGAGGTCGGCACGCAATTCCTCCTCTATTCAACTGTTAGCAGGTATAGAAATATAATCGTTTATGAGTTAACTTTAATTAATCATTCAGTTTCAATTAGTAATAGGTACTTATTCCTTAATTTAGTATATATCATCTGATAGCAAGGTACAACTTAAATTAGAAGGGTGGAAATGGTTGACGAATATTATAATAATAAAATTACCCCGCAAAGAAATTAATCGATATTCGGGTAAAATATTAACGTCAATACAAAATATTTTATTACTCTTCTACAATGTCACTTACTAGTCGTGTGATTTAGATTCATAGTTTATTATGCACAGTATAGAAATCCATTGTAGTCTTAAAAAGGGAACATATACGATGAAAATTTTCCTTAATATTTTCCTGTAACCACCTGTAACGAAAAATGAATTATAGTGCATCTAGTAATTCAAGTGGTGCCATTATTGTAAACACATAGATTTATGAAAAATATACATGTATATCTATGAATGATTTATAACTTTAATTTAAAATAAATAAGCACTATTTATTTTAAATTAAAGTTAATAAAAGCAAATAGATTATAAAAGATTATATCGGACGTAACATTATGCACGATTAGCAAAAACATTCCAACTTTTTACGGGTAAACAATATACAAGGTAATAATACCATATTGCACATAATTCTTGCAATATCATTTGTGAGTGTTTACTTCGCAACACAGTGGCACATGGCACTTATATGCACATATGTTTAACATACTAATGATGTACCTTACACCTTACACATGTAAATATTTAAATCCACCTATTGCTAAGCATGATTAAGTAATAAAGGCCGGTTCAAGCGCTCATATAAAAACGGAGGGAGGATTCAGGGTGGCCGAACTCCACTCCTTATCATTTAGGGAGATCGCCCCTTAGTAAAGTGAGAAAACATTTCAAAAAGTAGCCGATTTATAATAAAACATACTGGGTTGTATAAGAGAAACCAATATTATTTATACCCGAGTGCGTCATTAGGAGGGTAATGTTTTTCAACCATATGTCTGTATTTATGTTTGTTTGTGGGTCCATTGCTTTGGCACGCGCTACAGCGCGCGCGGCTTGACGGGCGGACAAAGGCTGTATATTTTTTAAAAATTGCGCCTGCAAATAGGGAAAAAGGAGGGCTCCGTCTCCCTCCTTTTGACTTTTGAGTATCAAATGAAAGTAAATAGACCATTCTAAAAAGATATACATATTATAATTCTTTTTTATTTTTAAAATGAGTTTTCGTCAAAAGAGTCATGTCTATTTTGACGAAACGCATATAAAAAGTAAAAAAATAATATATCATTATGAACAAAAAAATCGTTTTAAGCAGCCGAGTTTTTTTAAATATTTTCAACAATGTTACTAGTTATTATTCTTTACAGAGAGGTAAAACGATACAATCATAATATAAAACCATAATATAAACCCATTTTGCAATTATGGATATTTCGGCCTCGGCGAACAGGATGATCACCTACGCTACTTGAATTCATAAACTGATTGTATCTTGAGGTTAACGCGCGACCGACAATGATCAAATCGGATTATTATACCGAAATCAAATATACTATTATTACAAAAGTACTCTTTATACTCATTTAACCGCAAAGAAATCGTATTATTTTCAAAAACGAGATAGCTATAACACATTTTTACTATTTCTTTTCTAACTAAAACAGCAAGTACCTATCATGCAAATCCAAATATTATTATTAGAATACATTTAATAATTTATTGTGTTGTATAAAACTTTTCCACTAAAATAATAATGTTCTTTTACTAAAATAATAATCATTCCCAGAGGTGACCAGCCCTTGTTGGCGGTTTCAGCGGGGAACATGTCCGCTGCGTGGAGCTGGGCGGCGCGGGCCTTTGATTCCGCCCGCCCAACCAGGATCATAGTGCACGGCTTCGGGTCCAACTGCGACAACGTATGGGTCTACGAAATGCGCTCCGCTCTGATGGCTGTGGTCAGTTTTAGATATACCAATGACCTTATATTGATTTCATTAAACTTAATGGCTTTATTATAGACGTGATGCTCTATATTTTGTAACATTTTTTTTCTACCTAGTAGTATCCGACCGAAGGCCGATTTTTGGCTAAAGTCGAAGCCGTTTACTTGGCTGTCACCACTACATTCGACCTAAGGTTCAAAAAACATATTTTTCTTGCAAATTGCCTATACATATATGAATATTGTAAAGATATAAACAACTTTTGTATACAAAGTGTAATGTTGATTGAACTTGATTGCATATAAACAACTTCTAAAGCTGATTACAATTTTTTTGCTACTTGTCAAAAAGATAACATTACAAATTATACGAATGTGTTCGAAACACAACTGGTGAAGCAAGCCGACATCGGAGTGTGCGCTTGCTCCTCCACTTCACTCCCTTCATCGCGCTTTTATTTAATTTTGGCGCTTGCCACATACTTCTTTTTTATAGTATGGAGCAAACGAGCATGCAGCCCACTTGATGGTAAGTGGTTACTGCCGCCCATGGGCATCTGTAATCAACCCTAAATAAGATCAAAGTCTCACCTAAGGTTAGCCACAGCTGCGCTGCTACCCCTGAGGACTAAGATGGAATGCCTCGAAAAAGTATGTCTCCCTTACAACACCCTTCAGACACAACAGCGCATAATATTGTTGTTATTAGGCAGAAATAGGTGTGGCGGTGGTGCTTCCGGAGTCGAACCACAAAGAGTTCTACCACCTAGAATGTTCTACTCCCTTGAAAGTTTTGGTGTGCAATAAATAATTTTAGTTTGAGTTTCAAACGATTTCGGACAATGTCGTTTCTAAAATATTAAAGAACCAAATATTTCATGTAGGCGGAGCATTGTTAAAAATTATGTTCAACAGGATACAGTAGTTTGTGCAATAACAAAGTAATCCAGTACAAAGAACGGCCTACATTGCGTATGACACGTATTATGTAACGTTCGCCAAATAGTCTTGCTTTTGAGTGACTCATTTAGCTTGCAGTGTTGATCCGTTAGCACTTTCACCGTACTTACACCCGGAACCCGGACGTGTCTTACCGAATGAAAAATATATATGATTTTATGGAACTACGCATTTAAAAGAAATTTGTATAAAACTGGGTACAGTTTAAATGATTAATTACGTATTTATGCTAAAAAGTAATTAAATTAAAATATAGTATTACTTATACCTATTTTGCGAAGAGGTTCACATCCTCATCGCTCGTGAAGTAGTACATATCTGTGTGTTTCACGATAAAAAGTGAAACTAAGAACTTTTTATAGCCACAATCTCTGGATTTTGATGAAATTAAAACTTTCCGTTATTCTGAGACTATATTTATTACGTAATAACGTAACGCTGAGCTTAACGTTGAGCTTAAATGCATGTTTTTGGTCACAAACAATATTACTTACGACGACCCGCGTGCTGGAACGCTCACCATACCGGTCTAACACGCAGTGGGTCCCGGCTCCCGGGTTCGATCCCCGGCCAGACAGAAATCTGAATGATGAGTATAGATTTCAGTTCTGAGTCTGGGTGTTTGTGTATTCGTCTTTGTGTATCCATGGCACCCACGACACAGGAGAAAATCCTAGTGTGGGGCTAAGAGTGTAGAAAGTTTGTTTTTTTTTTACTTGGTAAAACAGCACTGTAATATGTACACTGATGCATGTCTTTTTAAATATAAAATTAACCTATATCTACTATTTTATCAAACAGGAGGAATGCAACGTGGTGTGCGTGGATTGGGAAGGCGGTGCCTCAATGCCCAACTACCTTCGCGCCGCCGCCAACACGAGGCTGGTGGGGAAGCAACTCGCCATGCTGTTACAAGGTATAAGTCATACATACACAATACCGTGTAGTTTCATCACTCGCAATTTACACAATGTTAATACATCATCAAGAAAAATTGCTTCACTCATACTCTCACGCAGTAGTTAAGTACCTATCTATGATTTACGGTCAAGATTTCGGTATGAATGTAGAGACATTTTGTTTGCATTATAAGTATTTTCTGTTATATTATTAAAATAAAGTACGAGCTTACGATGTTACATACTCATACTAAGCTTATGTTAGTACAAGAACTTTACTTGAACCCGATTTGTTGGAACATCAGATAGTTTGAAATATATGTTCACTTATATCATACGCTTTAACTGCAAAGATGTGTGGGATATTAATTATACTATGCCACAAGTCATTTGACGCTGTACATATGGTAGAAAAAGTGAATGTAATAGAATAAATGTGGAATGGTTACTTTTACTAGCCGTCGAATATAGATTTCAAAAGGGTGTTAAAATAAAACCAATAATCAAGAATTAGCAAGTTACGTCTATGAAATTTCTAACCTTTTTTACTTGCAGGTCTCGCTGATCATATAGATCTGAAGTTCGAGGATGTCCACCTCATTGGGTTCAGCCTCGGTGCACACGTCGCAGGGTTCGCTGGCTCGGAGTTGAGAAACATCAGCAGAATTACAGGTGATTTTTAATATAACAAAACCTTTATTGACTATGTTATCCGTTAAATTTGCATTCCACTTTTGTATTCTAGTTTTTTAAGAGCTCTATTTTAGTCCCTCAAAAAATGTTACACCTTATGTAAACTTTAAACGTTGATTGTCTTAGCTACATCAACCAAAATGAAATACAAAAATTTACTCAGGTCTCTTTCAATCTTCCAGGTCTGGACCCAGCAGGTCCACTGTTCGAGTTCCAAGATCCTCGAGCTCGACTGGACCGCGGTGACGCCAAATTTGTAGATGTGATCCATTCTAACGGAGAGACCCTCATACTGGGTGGTTTGGGCGCCGCTCAACCCCTGGGACATGTCGACTTCTACCCTAATGGAGGTCGGGTGCAACATGGGTGTTCCAATTTGTAAGTAAATGTTTTAAGACGATAATTTGTTATATTGTCACGTATTGAGGTATTTACATATAATTTATTAAAACCTACTGTTGAACTATGACATTTTAAACTTGATTTCCTATAAAAGAAAGTAAAGATAAAAAAGGGTGGGTAAAATAAAAAGAAAAATTATTCAGGGCTCCAACATTTGCTGCTTAAATAAATATTTTATGAACGGAATAAAATATGCGTATAACATAATTGTTTCCAGGTTCGTAGGTGCAGTTTCAGACCTGGTGCTGCCGTGGGCGGCCGCGTCTCCGGAAGGTCGCTCGTTGTGCAACCACCGACGAGCTTACAAGTTCTTCACTGATTCCGTCTCTCCCAAATGCCATTTTCCAGCCTTTCCGTGTTCAGACTACGATACATTTCTGGAGGTCAGTATGAATTGAGATTTTAAATGCGTGCAGTAAATTTTTGGCATTTATTAAGTTTAAAGAGAAGGTTTTTCCCAGGCAGAATTTCCAATTTTTAAAAAGTAATTTAAATAGATTGCAACTACAAAAAAAATTGCGGCTAATATAATTATATGTTTCTATAATATGTGTGAGAGCACGAAAGAGACGTATAAATGTAAATAATGCAATTTGGGATAGATATCTTTATTAAATCTTTTTCTATATTTTCTATCTGTAAACATATAATATTATACATATGTACCGTATTTGTTTTTTTACTTACATTTTACGTACCATAGTTTTATAGTCCAAAATGTTTGTTTTCCAGGGACGATGTTTCCCGTGCAGCGGAGACCGGCGGTGCGGCAACATGGGATACTACGCGGACCGCTCCTTGGGCCGCGGTCAGCTTTACCTTCTCACACGAGAGGAGGAACCCTTCTGTGGTAGGAATACATACAATATATACGTGTGTGATTGTAATAAACATTGCAATTTTATTACCTCTTCTTAGAAACGTAAACGAATTTTGAAATATAGAAGGCTATTATGTACGTATATGGCACTTCACATTTAAAAAACATTTAAGGTTTGGACAACCCACATGATGGAGCGGTCACGATACCGGTCTGATACGCAGTGGCTCCCGGGTTCGATCCCCGGCCAAACGGACATCTGAATGATGAGTTAAAATTTTTGTTTTGGGTGTTTGTTTGTATATTCGTTTTTGTGTATCCATGGCAGGAGAAAATCCTATTGTGTAGCTATGAGTGTTGATAGCGTTTATGTTTATGCTTCTGTATAAACATATAAAAACGGACTATGCACGAACATATAAAAACATAATCATTAAAGTAAATGATGTGGTACGAATTGCGGCCTATCATTTTCAGTTCATATCCCAGGCACGCATCGCCTGGTGTAATAATAATTAATAACTGTTATCATTGTACCTATGTAAAACCTACCAATTCGCACTTGGCCAATATGTTAGACGATTAACAAATTACTGATAATGACGATATTTTTTATAGCTCACCAATATCATGTCTCTCTGTGGTGTGGAAATGAAATAGGCGCAAAACCAAATTACGGCCGCGTCACACTCACTCTGCATGGAGATTCGGGACTTAATGAATCTTTCCCAATGACAAAGTAAGTTATCGAGATGAATCTAACATGGGAATACTTAAATTTTAACAGATTTAACATGTTTAAACACTAACAACACTAAATTTTTTGTGTAATAAATAGACTACTGTAAAACTAATGTAATTAATAAAATTATTAATATTAAGTAATTATAATGGTGTACATTTAACAGGTGGTAGAACCAGTATAGTTCGAGTGGGGAGGTACCACCGCCACACCTATTTCTAGCGTGAAGCAGTTCTTGCGTGTCGGTGGAAGGATGTGGTTGCCGGCTCACTTATATATGAGGCGACCATCTCAGTCATCGGGAGTAGCAACGCATCTGTGATAAAAAAATAAATTGTTACAACAAGCTAGCGCCATGGGTGTCGCCTTTGAGGGACATTAGATATACCTATGCATATATTATATAATGGTATTTTAGTGAAGGTGGTAGAACTCTTTGTGTTTCGCGTCCGGAAGCACCACCGCCACACCTATTTCTGCCTAATAATAGCAGTGTTAAGCACTTCTGTGTTCTGGTCTGAAGGGTGTGGTAAGGGAGACATACTTTTCCGA
>MOOZ01000263.1:263245-274434 GCA_002930495.1 Cecropterus lyciades
TTCAGGGGCCACAGCAATTCGACCTTGAAGCTGAACCGGCATTACTTTAGGTAAGTCACACCGAGGGAATTTAACTCTAGCTCACTGGTGGATTGGCAATTGTAAAGGTCAAAAAAATAAGTTGTGAACAAATTATATCGCAGAAATAAGCTGGGGAGCGGGTAATTGAGTTACCAACTGGTCTCCTGATCCGCAGTAGCAGTAAGGAAGTGGATTCTACTAAGTTATCCTCAGACTCCCATGAATGAGGTCTATGCGGTGGGCACAAGGACATTCTGGATCATGGCAGATTTTTTTAATAAAGTCCCACAGATGGTAAACGGTAGTAATACTCCGATGCCGATATATTTTTAACAAAGTAATTTGAGTGCGTCTCGAGGAGCCTTCGAGGGCGCGTAGCTGGCACAAGCTGGCAAAGCCTAAAGTCCCGCGACGGCAATCGCTCCCGAGCGGTGGGCGCGGCGACATTCACGTCGTCGCCACAATCGTCCACTGTGCCCACCGGTCCGGCTCACTGCATGTACTTGTCGGAGTGCTGCGAGAGGATGCGCGCGGAGGCCTTGGCGTCGAGGAAGAGCGCGTGCACCTGCGCCACGTGCGGCGGCGCGATGCGCGCGGCGCCCTCCGCGCGCGCCGTCAGCGCCGCCGGCGTCAGCAGCTGCGCCGCGTACCTGAGGACCGCCGCCCAACGATATATACAATGCATATGACTATTTCTTTTAAAGCTGTTCTATAAATGCTACTGGCCGTCGAGACCATAGAGGAGAGAAGTGCACTTGCAAAAGAATGCATACCTGCGCACGCACAGCCCGTGATGATTATGTCTAAAGCTTGTCAATTTTTTTTAACTTAAAACTTTCTTTTAATACTGCTCTAATAATGTTACTGGCCGTAGAAACCATTGAGGGGATGTGTACACTAGCAAAAGAACATATGTAAGGAATTTCTTTAACAAGGTCGCTCTTTGCGATATATGCAAACTAGGCACATGTAACCTGTATAATGAGAATACTACGGTTTTTTGGACGAAGTTCCTTTTAATGCAGTTTACGGGTAGTGCGATAAGATAAAAAAAATCGCATGTAACGAAAGGTTGTGTGTATGTGTGCACGTACCCTACTACAAACAAAGGAACACACTGAAGTCGAGTGCGAAGCCGGGCGGGCAACTCTCTCTCTTACACTGTCCCTGTCTCTTTTTATCATGACACGTAAACTCAACACAAAAAAAGATGGCCGCGAATTAATAAAGTTAGGTTTAAAGGCGCTAAAGCCAAAACCGTAAAAAAATATTTTAAATTAAAAAACTCAACACCGTTGAACAGATCCGTGTAAATTCTGTGAAATCGTATTTGTCATTCGTATTTTTGTGTTACCACTTACTTTTTGTATTTGTTTACATAAGTTTATGGTACATGTGATTTCAGTGTTGACTACTTATAATTATTATTTTGAATAAATGTTCTCCCTGAAATATTGAATGAAATATTTTGGTGTAATTCGTTCTTTTAGATTATTTGCCTTCAAAAATAATTTAAAATACAAATTGAAATATATTTAGATTTAGATGTATATTTAGATGTAGATTTCATTTCGAATTAAATTAGGAGTTGAAGAAAAAAGTTTTTTTTTTTAACTAAAATTCCCATTATTGCCTGAACACACCTTGTGGGTGTGTAGATGAATTACGAAATACCTACTGTTAAACTGACGCTAAATTAGTTTTATTTGCTGTTCAATTGAAGTGCATACTGATTGGTTATGTGAAATAGCAGACTCAGATAATGATTGCGAAAATACTTACCTAAGTGTAGTATTAGCTCCAACTTCAGCAAGTGCTGCCAACGCTTCATCTTCAATCGAAAGGCCCTCTGTGGTGGCACGCAGTTTTAATATCTACGAATCGGATAGTATAGTTATAATAGACGAGTATGTTGCGTTTCACTAACAAAATAAATATTCCATTATTATAGGTTATGTAGTAAAAATCGAATATTTAAAAATATAGTTAATATCAAGCACACATATTAAAATAAATTACGCGCGTGAATAGTAATCCAACTACATTTACCTTTTACACTGTTTTTACATGATTCAATATATAACAAAATATGAGAAATATATACAAACCTGCAACAATTCTGGCTTATTATAAGGTAGAGTGCGAATTATAAGTAGTCGATCCAATAGATCTAGAGGTATGCCATGTGGAGATATAATGTCCTCTGTACCCCTGAAAAATACAATAAGGTAAACATGAATAAAAATGTTATTTAATGTGGTTAAATTTAGCTTATGGGACTGGAATTTTACACGTATGTGTTAACTCATGTCTTGCAACGTATTTAATAAACATAAGTATTGTTTAACCGCTAGTTGTTTTTAGCTTAAGTATGTGAAGTGTAAAGAAAAAATGTAAGAAAGTCATACATAATACTATACAAAAAAAAATGTTAAAATAAGACAGCCCACCCACTGAAAATAATAATTATGAGCATCAATTAAAGTCACCCCTAACAAACAGAATTGGTCTATACATATCCGTAGCTTACATTTTTTCATTTAAGTGCTATATAGGATATATTTAAACATGCACCAGTAACTTACAAACAGTAATGATTGCATAATATAAGAGAAACTCTCGTAAATATAGCAATGGAGTGAATGGATTGCTGATTAAAATGAAAAATGACATAAATCATTTTAATGCAATGATAAAGTGACATAAATTAATATAAGACAAATAGCAAAACTAACCTGATTTGGCAGCGTCCCCTGTTAGTTGCAAATATAACTATTGGCGCAATCGCAGATTCCAAAGCGCGATGTAGATACGTAAACGTTTCTATATCCAGCATGTGCACCTGGAATGTAAATGTGTGAAGCTTTTCAGGGATGACACAGATGTACTTCTTTACTGTGATTCCTCTGGTACTGGTAATGATATTCAGAACTGACTGACTGTTAATATGACTTATATGAATCATAATTATTGCTATTACAAAAATATAATATATTCGCAGTTATAAATAAACAAATTGTAGTATTACACAATTTAATATGTACCTCATCTATGAATAAAACACCTGGTACCAATTCAGCTATGCCTTGGTCTATGTACTTATTGACAACTTTGTTAATTTCCTTCCTAAGTTTATCTGAAAAAATAAAAGTTAAGATAAAAATATATAAGCCGTTTACATTCGTATTCATTTTTAAATTCTAACTAACATGTAATAATCAGGGATTGAAAATTCTTCCACCAATATTTCAAATTTACTGATTATTAATCCTAGCCATGTTATGTGGTACATCATGTCGTAATTGGACGCTGCAAGTCGTTCATCATAGGCCTAATCCAATTGATTTTGGTAACATTGGTACTATTACTTCTAAACCAAAACCCATCTTCAGAAAACTTAAGTTAAACCTACCAGTGATTTCAGTCTTCTTTGGTTTCATTAGCTGCCCCATCATAGACATGATGTCGTGGCCGCCCTGAGGTCTTGCATTGGCACAGTCCAGGTCATGTAGGGTCACATCCTGTACTACTTCTTTCTTTTTGTGTACGTCGCCTTTGGGCAAGGGAACATACTCTTCTGCCTGAAATTATAGGAATGGATTTGACGTTAACTCTAAGAGGTGATACAGCTGGTAATGAATGGATTGTAACAAACAAACAAATCTATTCATTCTTTTTATTACCATTGCATGTTGTGAAGTGGTAACAATACACTATTTCATAATTAGTGTCAGATATATAACATCCATTAAATTTTGTTTTAAGTATTTAAGTAATGTAAGATAAAATGATGTGTAGTGCCAGTCTTGAGCAGCACTACTCTTTCTGCCCATGGATGTCGTAGGAGGTAACATTAACACTAATATGCATTCCTGGCATGGTGACTATTGGCCACCAATGGAGCTCAATAGGCTGTAGCATGGATGGACGATAAAAAAGAAATCAAATTTACCTCCAAATCAAACTCAGTTGCAAAAGTATCACTTCTGCCCTGTCGCTTCACTGCACCGGAATTAACTTCTATATAAATGACATCACCCACTTCAACTTTCTCTTTTTGTAAGGATTCATAAATTGTTGGATCCAACTTCAATTGCTTCGTGCCTTTTGCTGTCTTTAAACCAATTATTACATGTGACACCGTCTTTCCATAGCCTGTAAAGAGAAAAAAAAAATGATTTACTATAAAGCAAAACAATCAAAAGACCGATAGACTTCCGGAAAGCACATACTATCACATACATGTTGATATGAAATTTGGTATAACTTTTTTTGATCTACTAATAATGAATGTCACCAGCGATATATATCTAATATGTGGAGGTTCTTCTTCATATTCAATACATCGTTTACATATTCAAAACAGCATTTGTGCCAATTTTATTTTGATACTCAGCCCAATTCATTATTATGCCAGATTTCAGAATTTCAATTTCAGAAGCATACTCCAAATTACCATTCATTCTTTCTATTTCTGTATTATACTGGGTATATATTTTATATATATCTGTATATGACGACTACAATGTCAGTAGAACAAATTTGAATGTCATCATGTTAATAACAACCTTGCCTATTTCTTTATTTAGATATTTCACATAAACAAATACTTGTCGGAACAAGAAAGGCAGCCGAAGCTGGAAAGCTAGACATCAGAAGTGATAACTAAGGGAATATCTTATTGTGTCCGAGCATGAGGAAGACTGGACATCAGAAGTGGTCTAACAGGAATATGTTATTGATTCAGAAATTATAGCAATTACAGCTAAATAATAATAGTGTGGGCTAGGACGGCCTGTTGAAACAGACAGAGGTCCGTACACCAAGACGCATCCAAATCAAATGCATAATGAACAAGGGCTCACACCTTTTTTATAGCATGTGGGTAGTTGTGACGTCATCTGTTTTTAATGGTAAGACAGCTGTTGCCGACATACTCATACTACCCATTAAATAAACTTTCTTGATTTAATTTTAGCTTGACAAATATCCACTCAGAAGGCACGAGATTCACACATATAGTTGAGACACATTTGGTGTACTAAGTAAAGTAATGAAATCGATCAGACAAAGCTTGATTGATTACCTCCAGCTGGATTCTCAGTCTCCACAGGTGTGAGCTCAGTCACCTCACCCTCATACACCTCTTTTGTCTCCCGAATACGAAGACCAATGGCACGGCGGAAATTCTCCATCAACACTTCAGTTTTCTTTATCTCAGTGCTGTATACCTCACTGCCTACCATAGGGCAAAATGGAACCTGTAAGAAAGTTAATCATATTCAGTAACAAATAAATATCATTACTGAATTTAGTAAATGTTTTATTAAAAGTAATCCAAGCATATATTGTAAGCATATATTGTAATTGTAATCTGTAAAGTGAATAAATGTGTAAAATAATAGATTGAGGACTGAAAATAAGTACTAAGAGAAAATCTCATAATTAAATTTTATATTTTTTAAACCACATTGCAAAGTTATGTGCCCTGTAAACCATCAAATTGCTTGTCAAAATTTACATGTTTGTCAAATTATTTAATAGCAATTTCATCTATAAGATTGGTAATGTTTACTAAAACCCAAATTGTGCTATTATAAAACTAGAGATTAGAATTATGTGTTTTACCTTATTGCCAAGTTCCTGCGCAATAGCAAGAGCAATGGCTGTTTTCCCAGTACCAGGCGGCCCAGCCAGTAATAAGGCTCGACCCGCCATTTTCTTGCTCCTAATCATATCGACAACAATACCTGCAGCCTGGAAATCACCAAAACACATTGTGTTAATATCGATAAATATTTCTGGATACTAAAACAGAATCTTGAATACTAATTAATGTAAATCAGTGAAATGTTGTTTGAAAGGCTCAAAGTGCTGCATTTTAATTTGAACTTTATGTACTATATATTAACTGTATTATACATTAGTTAACAGTAACAAATACAGTAGCCTATTCCGGCTCCTATCTTGTAATGTAAAGTTTTACTTTTAAACATGATTTCCATGGAAACCAAACTAACCTCAAAATTTGATCAATACTTTTTTGATATCAATACTATAATGTTTTAGTAAATCTCAAGATATCGAGCTATGAATATGAATAATGTGATGAAGTTATTTTATACACTATTTTTACCTCTCTAGCAGATTCTTGGCCCACGAGACCGGCAGCCATCTGAATAGGAACACCATTTTCATCCAAGCCCAAACCTTTGATATGACTGTGAGCCGATATTCGTTGAGTTTTCGCAGTACTTTTTACTTCCTCAATTTTCATTTTGGAGACGGCTTCACTAAACACTGTGATTTACAAGGAAACTTATGACCACAACAACTAGTGGTAACAAAAGCTGTCGCCGCTATCCGTTCAAGTCAAGACAAGACTTCAAGTTGGAATTTTATTAAGTCAATAAACTGAAAAAGTTGCCAGTCACTTCAGTTCACGGTAAAGATTACGCACACGATCGAATAATCAGTAAGGGTAATAAAATTAAAAACTAATTTAATAAATTCAAAAATGTCATGACCGTGCTCTTATATAATAATTATTCTTTTGTATGTATACCTAATTATTATTATTTAATTTCATGAACAATTTAAGTAAATTGGCTGTCAAATTGTATAGTGTGGATCAAGGTTATTGCTCTTCTATCCTGTAATAAAAGAAATAAAATTTATTTTTAATCTAGATTGTCATGCTTGTCATGTCACTTTTCACTTGACCAATTGACATTTTTCTAATTTACATTGACGTTTAAAAAACATCACAAAGTATTAAATCAATTTATTTTAGTAAAATTTATTGTACATTATGCCTTGTTATACGGTAATTTCGATTGAAAGTGTGATTTCTGTAATATAATGTCATGATTTCTTGTACATCTTTTTCCTAAGTATTAATAATTTGGAGTAAAACATAAGAATTCAGAACGATTATGTTTGTGGCATAAACATTCATTATTTTTTATACTTTCCCAAATGGAGTATACAGTTCAAAACTTGGAATACGCAGTGTCTGTGTTTTACAATGGAGAGCCGACAGAGAGAGCGAATGCTCATTCTTGGCTTACAGAGGCCCAGAGAGTTCCTGAGGCCTGGAACTTTGTGTGGGAGTTACTTCAACCGAACAAGGTATGTATCAATCAACCGATTGCTGTCTTGAGGAGAGCGGGTGATCTTTCGAAATAAAATGGTTTAAGCCAAGGAAGGATTTTTTAGCTTAAACCTAAGCAAACTCCTTTCATTCTAGCCATGCTAGCTGTGGGTGATTTCCCTGTAATTTTATATTATTTTTTTCAGTTCCTAAGAACAGAATAATTCTCTTATGAATTATTTATAAATAATAACTAATAATAATAATAATTAATATTTCATAGAATACTGAAGTGCAGTTCTACGCAGCAACAACATTGCATACAAAAATCCTTCGGTGCTGGAATGAAGTGCCTCCAGAAAGCTACGAAGAACTTAAACAAAAGCTTTTACATGCTGTAATTACATATTCTACGGGCCCAAAGATTGTAACAAACAGATTATGTATTAGTGTAAGTATTTTATTTTTATTTATAACTTATTACTAATCATTTAAATACTACACATCATCCATTTTTATTTCATGACCAACATTATAATTATCAAAAAATAGAAATTATATTTATTTAAAAAAATAAGCATTTATTTAACTAGTTCATGTTATGGCTGAAAACAGAAAAACCCCTTACATATAATTTGGAAGTATGAGGTTTCTCTATTAAAAATAATCTTGAGCTATAGATTTGACCCCCAAACATAGAGTATGTTTGGGGGTCAAATCTTTGTATTGTAGATTGAGTATTTTGTTACTAGCGATAAATAATTGTGTTTTGAAGCCAATTTTGTATGTTAATGTAATATTTATTTTCCAGCTAGCAGCATTCATTCTCCAGCAGGGTTCTACTGATCTTGCAGCTGTGCTGAGTCCACTCTCCACAGCTGATAACACATCACTGTTGCTAGAAGTACTCACTGTGATACCCGAAGAAGTAAGTCCACTTAAAATTATTTTGTATAGTGAAGTGTGTATCTTTTATTACAAAAATAAGGTAAAAAGATTATATATATTTATTTCAATAGATTAATTACAATAGAACTTTGTTGTAATGTCATAAATCAGATGTAGCAAATGAGCATGCCATCCATTTGATTATAAGTGGCAGTGCCACAGCGGTGTAGAACCCAGAGGCCTATGGGCAGTGCCCCGGGGCCCATAAGCTCAGGGGGCCCTCGGACTCTGACTTACAAACCATAAATTGTACTTGTGTACTAGTGACAATTTCTCCTACATTCAGGGTATAAATAAATCAAATATTTTACTTGGGGCCCAACTTTATTTTTTGCCCTAGGACCTTTGGTTACCTATCTATGCCACTGCAGTGCACTTAACAAACCTATGTAAACAGCTTTAGGTAGGATTGAAGTATTATCTTATTTACCTGATGCAATAAGCAGCAATTGAAAATCGAACCTCTCTGATCATTTATGCTCACAAAAGTATGGTGGAAATTGTAGTGAATTTTGATACAAATCATTCAGCTTACTCTACTTACTACTACTATGTGGAATTTTGAAACATGTAATAGATGTTTGTTTATTGTAGATCTGTTTTTTATTATATTGGAGTAGCAAACGAACATGCACTCCATCCTCCATGGTAAGTAGCTACTACCATCTGAACATCTGTAAGCAACTTCATGTAGAACAGGAGTTCTATGTAAAGTCAATTATAGATGCATTGCTACTGTACTACTCATGTTAATAATTAAATTAATTTACCTTTATTATTGTATTGATATATTTTATATGTTTTTCGATAACGAAATCATACATACATATATTACGGTTGGATAAAAATGCAACCGTAATATATGTATGTTCCAGTATAACAGTATGACAATGGGCACACCACTTAGAAGAAAGAATCGTGCAGCATTGCAGCAAGCTTCTACTATGGTACTGGATGATATGTTACGCTACTTGCAAACAGTATATAAGTAAGTTTACTTTATAATTTGATTATTTTTTAAAACAAAACTAGGTTCATCATTGACCTTTCAGTAAAAAACATGCTCTTATTAAAAATATTTCTTTTCACTGATCTAATTTTTATATGGATATAAATAGATGTTGCTGTATATAACTCCACTAAATTTGACATTGTTTGTCCGATCGTCATGAAACTTGGTATGTGCGAAATAAGGAATGAAATTAAAAAAATACAATTACAACTAGATTGCTTTGTCTAGCGAGGTTTTTTCACATCAAATTATAAAAACATGTGACCATTTTTTTTGCCATAGATTTTTTATTATATACATATATATATACATTTATTTATTATTAGATTACACCAACAAAGTGAACGCTTATACATTGACTAAATATATCATATTTAACTTAAATCTAAGTGTCACCTCAATTACAGGTGTAAACAACAAGCTGGGAGCAACTATATACTAAAACATTCATTTAAATGATTGACAATAAATAAATACAATATAAAATACAATAGGAACAATAACAATATAGAATAATTAAATAAGGAATTAAAACAATAACATGAATACTCTAACAATTCCATTTCAAATTTCATGTCCTAATTACCCCATTGTTTTTGTAACAAGAATAATAATAATGTGTATAAAAGTTCAGTGATTTGAATTTTAAAAATAAATCTAAATCTTAATTGATACAATAATTAAAAACAATACCTAATGCTAATTAATAATTCAATAAATTGACAAAACAATAAAAAATCAAGATAACTCAAACTATTCAGTATGATAATAATTGGCTAATTAAATTATCTCAGAAATTAACCTTTTAAATTGTGTTAGAGGGTTTGAAAATATATCCACCGAGAGAGTTTTCCGTCCAGTTTCATTCTGGTCGCATATATCATCTTTGACAGTGATTGTATTGTGTATCCTGGTGTAGCTTATTAGCATTCTATTCAGTGGAGCATAATGCCCTAAATTACATCGCGCAAACTTTTGAACTAATGGAGTATATTTCGTGTACCTGAGCAATATCTTTTTTTACCATCAAAGTTGAAAGTGAGGGTTTTTAGTGTTTCCTTTTTTTTTTAATTTTAGGGGGAAAGGTTTTAATTAAATGTTAACACTGTTTCCGTACAGCGACTACAGCAAAGAGCCGCCGAGCGACGAGGTGGTGCAGGCGTGGCTGGCGGCGGCCACGTGTGCGGGCAGCTGGCTGGCGCTCGGCGAGGAGGGCGACGACGCGACCACCACGCTGGCCGAGCGCACGCCGCTCTGCCGCGCGCTCTTCACCGCCGTGCACGTGCTCTACACGTGAGGATTTACACTGATCTATATCTAATTGTACTATACACTAGTGCTGTATCTTATTTCACTCGGGGATTCCCTAAATCCCTGGGCAACCCCCTGCTATCTTACCACCCTCTGCGTGCTACAACACAATGTTCAAAATACCACGCTTGCGGAAAACCTAAACAAAGAAGAAAATATAACATTGAAAGGAAAAATAAGAATTATTGTTAATAAGCGGATATTATAATAGACATGCAAAATTTACCAAAAAATAACATAACAAAAACCTAAAATTGCGACAGTACAATCTAAAGACAAGATGACCATATAATGAAGATCTCGTGTTATTAGTCGTGCATTAATCTATGCCTTTATATGTTTTAGAAAAAATATTTAAGTGGCCATCGCCGAAACATTACGACACAATCCTTTGATTCTTGCTGAATAAGTAACATTAATGTTGTAAATGTAACATAATACATTACTTCACGGCTACACTACACAATCACTGCTAAGACGTACCACAAATACATACTTATACTTTCGCCTATTAATTTTAATTCAGCGAATATTGAAATGTAACATCAATGTATTATGTTACTTCAATGACGGCTCGGGCGTACTCAACGAGCACGTATCATCAGGTGGAACGAGTGCGTGTGCGGGCTGGCCCTGGAGGCGTGCGAGGCGTGCCTGAACGCGGTGCGCGCGGCCGGCGTGGTCGGCGACGCGGCGCGCCACGAGCACACCGCCGCGCTGCTGCTCGCCGACCTCGCCGCGCTCGCCGACCCGCTGATCGCCGCGCACAACGTGCCCAACTCGATTAATGAGGTGAGTCATACG
>MOOZ01000263.1:283123-293243 GCA_002930495.1 Cecropterus lyciades
CCTCGCCGCCGTGCTCAGGTACACACTACACATGCCCGCGCTCGCGCACCGCGACGCCTTCCTCGCCGCCGTGCTCAGGTACTATACATGCATATCGAATAGTTAATTTTTTTAGAATTAGTCACGAATTATTTTATTATTCGAAATTTTTGAGTGTTTTCTCTCTAAAAATGAATGAGTAGAATTTCACTGATTCAACCAGTGAATATACTCACTCGCATGCGCGTAAAGATTCTATTCACTGATTCAACCAGTAAACGAGAATTCACCTGATTGACCACTGAAGTTTAAATTCGAAACAATAGAAAATCCAATGATATTTCAATAATCCGCGAATTGTAGGCATTATTCGAAATTCGAATTCTTTACTATTCGAAATTTTTCGAATAGTTTGACTTTTTTGTATTATTCGTCGAATTTCAAATAATTCGTATCATTCGATTCGAATTCGGGATTCAAACGATATTCGCACACCCCTAGTTATTCATATTTTATATCATGTTCAAGCGGCTTACCTTTAACTCTTATTTCAGAGAGAAAATTAGCAAACGTCGTATGTTGGAGGCAGTACAAGAGTTCTCTCTGGCTTGCCGCGGCCTGATCGGCACGGAGTACGCGCGGCAGACGATGGCCTCCAAGCAGCTGGTTGCCTAATAACTACCACACTGGCATGCTCCATGGAAATGGAAGTTGCATGCCATGTGTGAAACAACGGTTATAAACTTTAGCTGTGAAGTTGCGACTGTGATTTGAGCAAATGCTATTCCCCGACACGAACTATAGTACAGCGTATCTGAGATAAAAATAAAAAATATTTTTGAAATCAACATCTATTAATGAAAAATATGATTTATCTTGGGGATTTTCTATTTCGTATGTTACGAATTTGATAACATTACTTGCCTAAAAATTATACTTTCAAAATTAAAGCTGCATTGAAAATATATTACTTGTTGGATAAAGAAAGCAAGGATGGAAAGGAAAGTATACCTGGTTCGACGTATTGGTTTACACATCTTGCATACGCGCAATTAGTCCCGTGTTTTTATCCTTTATATTATTATGTTGATATTCTACTGTTTACGAAACCGAAACTTCGGTTGAAACTTCTTTTTTCTTTAGAAACTTGATCGAAACCAAACCTTCGGTCTATCACTAATATTAAAATTACTTTCCAGAATTTAATTCTTTATGCGACACTATCGAATGGCGCAATAATATTGTTTTCAAAATTGCAAAAAAAAAAAATCTCGTTCATCTCGGTTAGGTTTCCGAAAATATCTTATTTAACTGTTTCGTTTTCATGTCGGCTCCATGGATCGTTTTAGTTTTTTACGCCATTTTTTTCACGCGACAATCCATGTAGTGAAAAGTAGGCATATAGGCAAATTCAAAAACCCAAATGTTCATTCTCGTTTAATCGACGATGTATTGCAAAACAAATAATAGACGAAAAAAAAACGTTGATTGACATTTATGGGATTGCAAAAATATAGAAATGACCACCACCACGTGGTAAAACCAGTGAACCAAGTTTATTAGTGATTTGAGAATGTGATCCACAATTAAGTCGAATCATAGCATATCTCATGGTGAGAATAAGTGATCTTATGCGGAATACGCATTTTTAATAATATAGCATAGCATAACAAAAGCTACATTTACATAAAAAAATTAAATGGACAGAACGACTTTAAGATCTGTTGATGCCAACTCGCAGTGCAATTTACTGCGAATCAACTAAAATTACAATTTGTACACCTTTAAAAATTACATTATTAAAAATACATTTGTGGCAGGTCACAATTATCTCATAAAGTACTTGAATTATATATAAATAACCCCTTTCCTTTAGGAAGTCAGTTAAAAATGACATAGAGTTGCAACGCCTTCCGCTACTTACTACTACAACGCGTAAAAGGAACTTGTTGAATTTTGTTTTATACCAAAAATTGTAATATACGTTTGATTTTATTAATACATAATCTTGAAAACATCAACGCTCAAATTTCAATCTTGTAATATTAATCATGATTTTAGTTAAATAATGTCGTTAATAAATAATTTATGAGGTTAGATAGTGTTAGTTTGTATATATAGTGTTTTTTGCTTTAGAGAGAAATAAAACATAAATTTATATAATATCGTTTTATTATTTATTAAAAATAAATGTAATGTAGACATAATTATGACAGTATCAATAATACACTCAAAAAGGTATTTGAATGTTAACAATAATTATTTTATCTTGCATGAGATCCCATACAAAATGTTTAACGACATAGGTTTGTTAAATAGAATAGAAAATAGCAAACATTTACATATCAGGTTAATGTACCAATGCGCACGACATAACTGTACAGCAGGCAGTCAGGTATCTCCAAGAAATGCCGCACGCGAGTGCGCACTATGGCAACCATTTCTCATAGCTACAAATTAAATGCATTACACTTATGTATACATTCTCGGGACTATTATACAAACACTTCTTATACTTATAACCCCTACACAAGTATTTTTCCTGTAGGTACATCAAACCAAGAACCCATTGCGTGTTAGACCGGCATGCCGACCGCACCACCTCGCAGGTCATCAATGTTATAATTATGAGCTGCTATATATGAACGTAAAAATATGGTCATGACAAAACTGACAATCTTCTAACATTGTTATTGTACGCATCACTGCTGAAAGCGGTCCTGGATATTAAACTTAATCGCCCCTGTTGCACATAATCCGTGGACATATGGCGTTAACATTTGAAAATATCAACAAATGCAAACATACATCTTTTATTTCTTATATCAGTAAAATGGAACACATAATCTACTTAAGTTTGTAAATTAGACTACAGTCTTTACAGCTTAAAAAAATATATATAAGAAAGATAATCACATAAATTCCGCGCCTTTAAATTGTTAAGAGCTTTGTTTGCATCCAGCTTCAAAATCAGAGAACTGGCAAGGGAACATTTTTACTTTGGCCTAATAAGAAATTTTCCACATTTTCCAAGCCAGACTAGTGACTAACATGTGGCTTTGAGCATCTCACAGTCAAAGCGGTCCAGGAATGCATCAAAACAAAACACATCTCGAATACATTATAACAACGTGTATAACTTAACAACTTAACACTATAACTTTATAAAATTCCATCGTATTTTAAAAGTTAAATAAGAATAATAAAAGATAATTTAAGTATACCACATTAAATGTAATTACGATAAAACAGTGGAAATCATCATCAAATCACATGTTTCAAGCCGTGTGCGTTACCCCAGCAAGAAAGTGTGCTACTTTCTAATGAGTGATATGAGTGGGACATATAATTAGTGTGTTTGTGTTGCTGTTTTGGTTATTGTTTATATTTACTTAATGTGAAAAATGTTTACACTGGATTTTTATTATACATATTATTTTGGTTAACATCTAAACATCTTAGGTTGGGCCAGTTTCTTGTATGGCGACGTCAAAGTTAGGACGCCGTTTTTTGACATTTTGTTAATTAAATTGGAAGTAACAAAATATTAACTAACTATTTTAACAATAAAATGTATAAAAAATATAACTTAAATTTAAAAAGAAACAAATTGCCAAATTAAATATAAAAAGCTGCGTCCAATTTTGTTAATTGATATTATTCAAAAACGCATGTTTATACACTTTTGAAATTTTTCATAGTAATTATACACGCCAAGAAGGACCGAATACAATTTTCGGTGACCTTATATGTTTTGTTATTTAGACGCTATGATACTTTATTGATTTTTGAAAAAAACCGCAATTACTTGAAAACTATAAATATTTTTTTAAATCTAATTTTGTCTCAAATGCGCACAAATTAAGAGTTATTTGTGCATGTTTATTTTACAGGCGCACATACAATAGTCTTTGAGATACGCGATTCTGCAAAACGTTACCGCAGCAGGTAACGCAATATCTCGAAAACCTGAAGACGCACAAATTTTATTTTTAGCGCACAAATTTGCACAAACATAAGCTTTCTGCTCATACGCAATTTTTAATTCTCCGATAATTCGTTTAGGATTTTCCTGCTGGAATAACAACAAACACACTATTTCCAAAACGACAACATGCACGATTTTTTTATTCGGCGCACATTTACAGCAGATTGAGCAAGAAAGTAGCACCTAGGTGCTACTTTCTTGCTGGGATAACGCACACTTTTCAAGTCGATCTGAAACGACATCTGACACCAATTTATAGGGAAATCATTCACATCTATAAAACCCTTATTGCTGGAGCTTCAACAGTATACCAGTGACTTATTTCTCACACCATTTGATAACCCCATCGCAAATCAATTTATAGGACACAATTATTAGTTCATCCGTAGTACCTATTAATCGGATCCGTTAGAGGTGTTATCAGCAATGATGACTTCTTGCTTGCTGATCTCCACGTTGATGTCAAGCACGCGGTCTGTCTCGCAATGCCGATTTCGGAACCGCAGGAAGTTGATGGCCTGATCCAGTGTGAGGTGGAAGCAGTCCTGGCGGCTGACGTTCAACGAGGCGCTTTCCAAGTCGCTGTGTGTGGCCCTCGTGTAAACTAGTTTACGTCCGTTGTGCTGACCGATGATGGTCACCTTTAAAACAGAATAGTTTATGCTAATTTCCTGTCTATACCTTTTACACAGGTAGAATAAACTTTCAATACGAGGACAAGAAGAGTTCACCAAATTAATTGTAACATAAATACAATTTAACAGTATCTGGATGCATTGATAGCCTAGTTTTTCACATGCTGTGAACACACAGCATGTGAAAAACTAGGCTAATCTTAAACAGCGTCAAACTATTGAAATAACATACGTCGTGTGATTGGTAGGTTAAACATAATAATATTTTAAGACACAATCACCTCATAAGTGAACTCCTTGGCGCGGCACTTGGGCCCGATGTAGGCGACGTAGAGCACCACGCCCCAGGTGCAGATGTCGACGTCGATGCGCAGGTGGAACAGCCCGAAGCCGGCCAGCAGCAGCCAGTTGTCGTGTTGCTGCGCGTTTACCTTCACTGAGAACTTGTGTGTACGTCCTACCTTTACCATCGCACCGTGGTTTCTCTGTAATCGCACATACATACTGATATGATTACATTTACTAAGACAGGAAAAAAAAAGAAATCAAGAGTAATGTCTTCATTAAAAAATTATTTTGATATGTTTAAAATAGAGTAACGATAACGGTATACATTGCAGGAAAGATGGCAAAAATTGGAGGAGTTAAAGTAGTTCGTTGCCAAAGGTGATCCTCCTCTCATTTGAATTGCTTACAGAGGTTCATGAGCGGCAGAAACATTTACCATTAGGTATACTGCATGCTCATTTGCTACTTTAATTGGATAAAATAAAAAAAAAAACTAGTGTAAGAACGTCTCGGTTAGATCACTATGTTATTTGAACCTGAATGTGTCGCGAGAGGTCGTCGAAGGGCAGCGGCGCGCGATCCGCGCAGGTGGCGGCGGGGCAGCGGTAGCGGCGCGCGGCGCAGGACGCCTCGTGCGCGGCGCGCCGCCGCAGCCGCGCCTCGCGCCCGCAGCCGTGGCGGCACGGGTAGCGCAGCAGCTCCGCCACGCCCTCCATGGCGCGGTTGCGCACCGTCGAAAAGCCCGTGCGGCACAACGGACACGCCGCCAGCCGCGCGCGGCACCGCCCGCACACCAGGTGCCCGCGCCGGCACTGCCACATGGGCGGCTCCATCCACTCCAGGCACACCGGGCACTCCAGCAAGCGCAGCAGGTTCTGCACAGTGATACCATGCATATGTTGTCTTATAACAATGATAATATTTTAAACATCTGGCTAGAAAGAGCGAATTTTTATATTTACCCTATATATTTTCTATTTATGCGTTAAAAATATTTAGCATACAAACAGATTGAATTACATACCTTGATTTAAATTTCTTTTTGTATTTGTACCACAGTATCAGAAAAATATTTTAACTAATTACTGTATAGTTACAGTACATAGGCTTACCTGATTAAACTCCTTTACATCGAATGCTTCTGTACCTTGTCTTTCAGCTGCAACAAAAGATTTTAATGAATAAAGCCTTATATATTAACGTACTACTTACGCACGATGACCTGAGACCTGATTCTTTATATTATATGAAAAAAAGTTTAGTATGAGATGTTTAACAACCTCGAAAATACCATTAAAAATGGGATAACCAATTAATATATTAAAGTAGAGATGCCACGAATATTCGGCAACTATTCGGTATTCGGCCACTATTTTTGCTATTCGGTATTCGTCCAAATATTGCCAACTATTCGGCCGAATACCGAATAGCTATCATCATAAAAAAGAACGAAATCAAAATATAACTCACAAAGATATTTATTTAACTGACAAATGAATATAATAATTTTTAAAATCGTATCAGTATTAAATTATGTGATGAAAACAAAATTTTCAGCATATTTCGAAAGCAAACGATTGCGTTTTTCCTTATAAATTAATATACCTGCTTTCAAATAGAGCCGTTCACTATATACACTGCTTCCGGGAAATGATAAATAAATCTTAGCGAATTGTGAAAGGGTAGGATATTGTTTTGAGGTTGCTATCACTTGCAAGAGTGTGCTGTCCGATCTGGCAAACAGATGCCATGTAAAAAGTTTAGTATACAGTACATATAGTATAATGCACCAACAATCAAGAAATAAAGCGCGTTGTGACACAACCGCGACCTAGTCACAAATGCGGAAAGTACTAAGTGTTGCCGAATATTCTGCGCTTCGGCCAAGAGTCTCGCCGAATATTCGGTATTCGGTATTTGGCCGTATAACTATTTGTGGCATATTAAAGTGTAATTTTGTAAATCAATTAAACTTTAAAGTCAATTTAGGATAAGGTGTGGCATTCCACCAAGTAGTCTGATCTGATTTCATGTAGTCGCGCACGGTTTATAAGTATATTAAAATATTACCTTCTCTCCTCCTTTTGTGTCTGCGTGCTTGCCGACGGACCTCTGTTGATCTCTGATCATTAGCATTTCCGGATTCCTAAAACAAAAGTGACAAAGTAAATTATCATTATTCTCATAATTATATAGTATCAATAATAAGCAAATATTACTACTTACTCTACTACCTTACTCTCTAAGTAAGATGACTAGAAATCTTGTAATAATAGAATATTTGTTTCATGCAAAAAAGCTCACGACCAAATTTTTTAAATCCCAGGTCATGCAAAATAAAGTATATGAAGTACAATTACCCCACATGAAGTACAATACTGTATTATAAATTAACATTATGACAACCCTAGTAGCAATGAACAGTTAAACTCACGTTCGGCGCGGCACCATGAGCGTTGCTGTGGACGTTGCCGTGGGCGTTGCTCTGGGCGGCGTCTAAAGCAGACGCGACGTTGGCGGGCGACTCACGTTCCTCCTCGGATTCCTCATCACCTTCACCGGCCTCTTCTTCCGGAGGCGAATTAGATCTGGGCACATCTGCTAAATAAATAATACAATTTATTTATTATTATTATACGATTTAATAATAAATCCAGAGTAACTTTTTATAGTTAGGAGAAAAAACACACTACATATATAACATATACGGAGATACAACGCCCTTAAAAACGCTGGCACTGATAAGCAGCATAGTGCCAGTTTAGAATTGGCAATCAGCAATAGAATCTTGGATTTATTTGAATTGGTAAATCTTGAACTGGTCTTAAATGGTCGTGTCGTAGAAAGAAATTTACTAATTACATCATTATTTTAATATTGAAGAAATAAAAAAACAACAAAATAGTTATTTTAATTACCCTCCAGGTTTACAGAATTATCATTTGGTGTATCTTCAGGGGGGGGTGATTGTGAGAGATGCTGAAACTGTACGTTATCCATTTCTGTAATAAAACCAAGGAAGTAGGTGATTATTGCTTATGTTAGGTTTCAGTGATAAACAGTCTTGTCATCCATATCTTCATTAATCCATATTGGAACAAGCGATCCATGGCCAGATAATATTTTGCAACAAGAATTATGAACTAGTTTCCACACTATAGCATTTCAGTAAGCCCATACTTTGGACCACGAGATCAGGAGGAATGTGTAAAGATACTCACCATTCCCAGAAGCTTCATTATTGTTGTCTTCTCCGTTATTTTGGTCGGGAGCAGGCCGCGTCTCCTCGCGCCAGCGCCTCATCATGGATAACATAACTGTAAATCAATTTTTAGCCTATAATTAATCAACTAGTATTCCCTATAGTAGCAGTTTCGTTGTCAATCTTATCCTTAACAGTGGAGCATTTTCACATTATATAAAAATCCTTAAATGTGCTATAGTACATGTTCTTCAGTGACCACCATGAAACAGCATAAATCCATGTGCATACACTGCTTCTGTCACATGTCTGTAATAATCACTGCTATGCTCAATCTTGCTGCTGTTCATTTAAGATATTCAGATATATTGTTATTGTTAGTATTTGTGGTATTTTCTTCTAATACATAAATATTTGTCCAAGCAAAAAAAGTCAGTTTGTTCCTCTAGATATATATCTAGTCTAGAAGGTTTTTTGTTATACGACATTTGTAAACATATTCATATAGAACAGGGGTTCTATCTGAAGTCAAACACAAATGCGTTGCCACTCCCGAGAGCTGAGATGGTCACTTCATATATAAGTGGCAACCACACCTTTCTACCAAAACGCAAAAGAATTGCTTCATGCTAGAAATAGGTGTGACGTGGAACCTCTCCAATCGAACTACATTAGTTCTCCTACTTGATAACTTAAAATAACTTACCGTTACTTCTTTCAAAACCTGGAAGAGTGACAGATGATGTGGGTCGAATCCTCCTGCTGGGCGTTCTCGAACTACTTTCACGAGGCAATGGCATTAGCACTGGATGTCTGGACACATACCCTGGAAATATAATAATATTGTTTATTACATTTTTTAACAATGATTTTTGATAATGCCGGTAACTTACATTCTGCAAGTAAATTAAATAACATAATTAATGAAAAACAAAGATTATTACCAAGTGATGATGCTCTATTGTGACGGTAAGACCTATACCGTTGCAGCCGCTTAAATGCCATTATGCTCTGGATATCTGCTGAAGCAGAGGGCCGCGGCTGAGGCTGGCTCAACTCTGGCACTGGTTCGTGTACTATTGCTCTCGGCTCAGGCACAGACGATCTAGATCCAGAGGCAGCTGCGCGCGATTCGCTCCCAGGTCTAAAATCTGACGCCATTGTAGAATACAACCTGCAATTTTATATTTATAAAGAACTAACTCCAATAGATTTTATAGTATTCAAAATATGGTACCATACCAATAATAAAAAACGATTAGTATCAAAATACTGTGGAAATGTGATGCAATTAATTAAGAAGTTAATTAAGACAACATAAATGGTAAGGTAAGGTTAGGAAATGTAGGTTGCTTTGAAAGTACTCACATTAATTAAAAGTTTCAAAGGTGAGTGAAGTATAAGAATGCGAATTTCACATGGAGCTAGTGAGAGTGCAGTAAACATACTCACTCAGAGAAGTGGCATACCCAGCAGTATTCCAATAATGGGTTGATAATGATGATTAAATTGCTCAAGTTATGCAGAAATTAAATGATAACTCATCAATAGGCATGATGACAGCAAGTAAATTACATTGAAATTATTTGTGGGTATAGTATAACTAAATAGTTGATAATAAAACACTGATTGTTTTTAAAATTAAATGCGGGATTAATATTTTATTGATAAAATAAAATCACAAAATACGACAATCCGCCATGACATGTTGAACGCCAATCAGAGCGCGTGACGTCACGTTTAGAGTTTTTTCGCTTTGTTTACTTATTATTCAATAGATAATTAGACACCCGCTCATTTTCACCATAAAATACGCCGTTTTATTTTGTTTTGAACTTTAATTTGTTTTGCGAAAATTGAATTTGATACATTGAGTCATCTAACAAGGATTTCTAAAGGCTTCCAGCGCAAATCTACCAAGAGTCGACTTGATAATGCTAGGAACGTTTGTGGCATCAAACAAAGACTTTTGTTCAGCAGAATTTAGAAATGTTAAGACCGCCATGTACGTAGTTACCTTATATTAAA
>MOOZ01000263.1:297184-318896 GCA_002930495.1 Cecropterus lyciades
CTATTGACAGAAACAGCCATATTATTGTTTTTAAGTTTTTTGACTGACAAAATGACTAGCAAAGACTTTAGGTCAAAGATAACTCAGATCGACAGGTAATATATATATATACAATATATATGAAGATACATTCGCTGCTTGCAGTGAATAATAATACAATAAAAACACTAATTTTAAAGTAAAATCATATAAAAATTAAACAAAACTTTTTGTTATTATCCTTTTATTTAATGAAATTAAAATAACAATAATTAAAAAGCCACTAAAAATAAGATCTACTGATATTCGTGTAGCTTTTGACTGAATGTAAAACAGCCAAGGCTCTTAATACTTAATTTCTGTACGGAAAAAAGACGCTATAATCAAGTTCCCTTTGAATAACTACATGATACAAAAAGTTAACGTTCCAATTATCGGCATAAACAGTAGTTCCTACTAACTACTACAATTTAAATTTATGCAAGTGGAATGCCCACGTTTAGTTAGTGCTTTTTTAAAGCATGTGTCTAGATCAATAGCAAATTTTAGTTTATTAAAACTTACTGTTCAAAGAAAATTGGTGAAACGATCATCAAGACGAATGTCACAAGTGACCAAGTGAGTACGGTTATGTTATCAAGTGGAACGTAATCCTGGTTGACTGACGTCTGACGTGACTTGTGACATATTTCGCAGTCTCCAATCACCATGTATCGAATAGAAACGCTATCTTTTTATCATTCAATCAGCACATCACGGTCTGTTTATTTACAATTGTATAAAATTGCTCAGTTATAGAAGAGATGTCTTATTGATTACATTATAATCTGGCTGGCGCTAGTGAATAGAACTCGTGACGATGGAGGCGAATATCATCAAATGGACTAACAAAGAAGTAATAGACTTATTACATAAAGATAAAATTTCCAGCTTCATTGTAGATATCTGCAAATCTCAGGATATCGACGGACAATGTCTCCTGTCCTTCGTCGATCGCGATTTCTACGAGTATCCCTTCGATCAGTTAAAATTGGGAGAGCGGAAGAGATTTATACTATTAGTGAAAAAATTACAAAGGAATAATCGCACGGCAATGTGCGAACTTGGACTCTGCGATGATCACATGTCCAGTAATCCAGCGACCAATATTAATTTCGTTGGAACAAATTTGTCCCATTTAAGTTACAATCTTCATAGCCAATTGCAGAATGAACTAACGTACGGGAGAACCACTGAATGCATGACCAATTATGCTGATGTGAAGGCTTCAAGACTGAAACCAGAAATATGGAAAACTGCCATAGCCCTTGGTGAGTGAAAGTAGTGAACTCAGACTTTTACAAAAAGGTATTATATTTCAATGATGGACAATTAAGTAATGCCATAAAACTTACATAAGAAAGAAACAAACAAACATAGCATGATGTTATATAGTTCAATAAATGGACTATTCAATGCAAAATATTTTTTCAATTCAAACTAGTAGTTTCCAAACCAAACAAACTCTTCTGCTTTATACTATTAGTATAGATATTACTATAGATAGTACAGATTTACTGTACAAAGATTCAAAAACTGTAAAATTTTTATTTGTGCAACAACTAATTCTATACTTGCACTTGCTGTAACTTAGAGCCAATATATGCTTTGTAGTTCTATTGTGAAGTAAATCATTTGTTATAGCACACACAATAGTTCTTAACATATAAAGATATTCAGATTAGGTACATATATTTGAGCAAGGCTGGGTTGAGACAGCATGATCATATATAAAAGTAACATAATGTATTTCACATAATTAATACTTTTTCTCACTTTACCAGGGTATGTGTTTCTGGTGACGTGGGTGACAGCCGTGGTGATGGTGATAGTCCATGACAAAGTGCCAGATATGAAAAAGTATCCTCCACTTCCTGATCTCTTCCTAGACAATGTGCCGCACATTCCGTGGGCCTTTGATATGTGTGAGATTACAGGCTCCCTACTCATGGCCATATGGGTTGTGGTGCTATTCTTCCATAAACACAGGTCAGTTTTTTATTATTTATCATTATACATTGTTATTGTATTAGAAGAGAGAGTTAAAGCACTCTTACTTTGTTGATACACAGGTCATGTTTAAATTTAATTTGCAACAATAATAATTAAATGTATGGAAAGTTTCATATTATAAATAGAGGCAGTGCATGTACAATTAATTTAGATTAATTGGCCGTTATCTTAATAAATCCTTAAATTTGTTCATGTTTTTAAATTGATGATTAAACTAGTAATTTGTGTAAGTTTCAAATTCTCACAGCAATAATGTGATAATTTTACACTTTGTAATATGTTAGTTTGTAGTATGTTATGCATACTCACGATATGCTAATATTGCAAAGAATTTAATGAACTGTAGGTGGTGGAACTAGTGTAATTGGACCGGGTACGTTGCACCGCCACACCTATTTCTTACTTTAGAGAAGATGGTTTTAACTTAGAATAAATGTGATTTACATCAACAACCAAATTTGTTGATGTAAATAAAAAATAGTGCAAAGTTAACATACAGTTAGTGTTGTGTATCATGATAGGGAACCAAAGAGACAAAAAAAGACAATGGACATAGGCGGCGAATAATCCATCTACCCTGTAGATGGATTATTCGCCGCCACAGTGTTTCCATAACCACTCATGAATTGATATTCTGATATGAAGAGTGCAGCTAGGCAGACCTTATAAGCATATTAGTATAAAATAGTTCATTAATATGATGATTGACTCTTTTTGTCGGATTCCTATTTTAATTGGTAAGAGTTAGCCTATGAATACAGCAGTGACCGATATCTTAGTTTTTGCTACTTCTAGAACGAAATAAAGAGCATGTTTATTTAGTTTGTGTTGGACAAAATTTGTAAGATAACAATTACAACGATGTCATTATATAATAAACACAAAGACAGTCTTTGTTGTCGAAGGAGACAATGAATAATCAGTTGTATGTAAACACTATTTATTTATTATGCTTTGTTTGTCACTCTATAGTATAAACTATAGGTACATTAATTACACACAAAGATAGTTATGTATTCAAAAAATTCATTAGCATAATATTTGGATTCAATCATATGTGTAAATATTTATATTTTAATCTAAAGGAATAACATCCTTTATCAAAAACTAATTCATGAAAAAACTAGACAGTTCACCATTGCTTCAATAACATAACATTAAATACATAATATGTAGGCATAAAACATTACTATACTGCGCATACTAATCAGGTAGAAAGTGAAACAGGCTTATATTGCAATTAATATTAATAATAAGTACATTAGTAAGTAAGTAAGTATTAATTTTATGGCTTAAGATTTAGGTACTTTTAAATAAAATACGTATGTACGTATATGTACTACAGAGTACAATAAAAATCAGAATAATAAGTATAGGCGCAAATGTTTATTAATTATAAATCGTTGTTAGTTCAAAGATTATATCCCAACATTATTGTTTCCTTGGACCATGAACGCAGCATCTGCGTCATCACGGCCGTCATGTCAACAACCCTTTGCAAAATAATGAATAAAGAGCAATATAATTATGTTGTTATCAGTGTGTCAATGCAAATCTTGATGATTATATCCGTTGCGGACATAAGTTGATATCAATTAATACATCGTTAATCAATCGTTGTATATTGTTTGAAAAAAATTAAATAATATATAACGATTTTTACCATAAGAACCATACTAATATAGATAATTTTAACACATCGGATAATAATGTTGTGAACACAAGAAATACAATTAATTATAATTTAATTTCCTTCATATAATTTATGGATATATGGGTATTAATCTGTAAGAAACCTAAAATGCAATCAAAAGAAGGTACATAAGTACATTACACCGTTACATTACACATTACAGTACCACCGCCAAACCAATTTCTAGCGTGAAGCAGTTGGTTGCCAGCTCACTTATACAATATGAGGCGACCATCTTAGTCCTCGAGACTCTCGGGAGTAGCAACGTATCTGTAATCTACTTCAGATAGAACCCCGGTTCTATATAAAGTTTATGTATTTGCTAAAAAGTTGCTGACAAATGTCCAGTTTACGGGCGGCTGTAACCACTTACCATCAGGTGGACTGCATGCTCGTTTGCTACTTTAATTCAATAAAAATAAATAAACCCTAATGCTTTAACAATAAAAAAAAACAAAGAAAGCAAAGTCAAGCAAGTGAATCCGCCGGAGCCAGTCCGATCATTCAATTGTATTTGATTCGATTGCAATGCGATAACATCGAGTTAATACGAAGTGCATGACATTTTCACGCGGGTATTAAAATGATTGAGGGAGAATTTTTATTAAGCTGGATTTAAACATGACATAAGTTAAGCTGAGGTTTAAATCGAGTAGAAACTTATATTAATATATCTTTTATTATATACTAGCCATTGTTTTCGGCTTCCACCGAGCGTTAGTGACTATTTCCTAAGAAATAAATATCCCGTGACACATGTTAATAATAAATACGGAGTTACGTTGACGCTGAAAATTGCGCCACGTCGCTTTTAATTTGTATCTTTGACTTCGTTTAATTTATTCCCTAGTTAATGCATTGCTTTATTGAATGCGTCATTGAAGGTTAATGTAAGTGTTGTTTATTTGGACGTAAATGAAAATCTTTATTGTTACGTTAGCGTATACGTAATAATAAATTTAATTATGAGTTACCGGATACATCGTACTACCGACTTACGGATTGTAAAGATATTTACGCACTTATCTCAATTTCTAAATATGTCTGAAGAAACGAAGGACGAATTTGTGTTCAAGTAATTAAATCACTTAACGTACATCGCTTTACCAACTGAATTGTAAATTTATGCAATAATATGCTAAGAGAATCTCAAGATATGTATGTAAATTCTTATTCATACCAGAATATTACTTCGATTTCTAAAGAAGTATTACTGTGGATATATTTTATTATCTCTATTTAGCTCCTTTACAGGATCAATTATTCATTAGAGATGAATAATAAATAACGAGTAACAAACGATCCTCTTGCCTTAGTTAGTGAAAATGCGGGTCCGATCTCGTGTGCAGAATTAGTTTGATTAGATTTCTAAATGAGTATTTCGTTTCGTTCAGGTTCATTATACTGCGAAGGTTCTTCGCTTTGGCCGGTACAGTGTTCCTGCTACGTTGCTTTACTATGCTGATAACGTCGCTCTCGGTGCCCGGGTCACACTTGAAGTGCGAACCCCGGTTTTACCCCCCGGCGGACGATCTTACCGTGTGGGGGCGGCGACTGCGGCAGGCCTACGACATATGGAGCGGTGCTGGGATGTCGGTACGCGGTGTGAGGACCTGCGGGGACTACATGTTCTCCGGACACACAGTCGCCTTGACGCTGCTCAACTTCTTCATCACTGAATGTAAGTATCATTTCGAAGATCATTTCGCAACTTTTAATGGGTGTTTAAGTCCTACTTTATTCAAGTACCAAATGGACACAACGACACCACAACTGTTACAAGTTTGTAAAGCTGTGATTTTGCTACCCTGATTTGACCTCACAAGTGCACTTAATACTACGTACTCCTTAGTGCAGGTAGTACCATCCGAATTCAAATCAATATTTCGTCAGAATTATCGTGACGACCAGACTAGGCTAGAAGCAAACCAATTTGGAAGCCTGATTCGTATCATCCTTGTAAATTCAATCTAAACACATAAAATCCAGACAAGTTTAGTAGAATTTGTCGAGTATTGGGACTATATAGTATATAACGCTTTTAAACGCTTTCTACACTCAAAGCCCCACGGTAGGATTTTCTTCTGTGTCGTGGGTGTCATGGACACACAATGACGAATACACAAACACCCATACCCAGAACAGAAATCTAAACTCATCGTTCAGACGTCTGTCTGGCCGGGGATCGAACCCGGAACCCACTGCGTGTCAGACCGGTATGGTGACCTCTCTATCACGCGGGTCGTCGGGTATGAATAAGCCTAAGTAATATAATCAATTGTTTCAGGTTTTCCTATATAAAAAACTAACATATTACTTTCTTTATCCTCCTGGAAAATTAGAAATGACGACATAAGTAACAATTTACTGTTTCGTGTGATTACTCGACAGTTTTTATTGATCGGGCAAAACCGGATTAGTCAGTTGTGGATGTGTGCGCGATTAACGCTTGTTGAATTCCGCATGCGTAATATATATGTCACTGGTGTGTTTTCGTAAAAACATGAGAGCAACATAGTGAAATATACGCAATAGGTGATTAATTGTAGTTTATATAACACGGATATAATAACACTAATGACACACTCTGGCTTGATTGATTTTCTCTACTGACTGATTATTTGATTATCATCTGTGTCGTGAATGCCATGGACACACACAAAGGCGAATACACAAACACACAGACTCCGAACAGGAATCTAAATTCATCATTCAGAAATTTGTCTATTCGGGGATCGAACCCGGCGCGCAGTAGGCGTGTCAGGCCAGTATCGTGGTCACTCCATCACGCGGGTGACATGTACAGTTTTCCGTCATGCGTGATTGATTCAACAACTGCGTCGTCATATAATTTTTATCAGTAAAAAGATAAATTAATAAAAACATTATCATCAAATATATAACCTAACCTACGACTAATCATCAGTTATGAGAAGTTAAAATGCAAAATAGGTACCACGAGAATCAGTTCTATTTTATAAAAATATTGAATTGCAAATTTCTGGAACTCACAATTGAGCTACGCGGTTGACCTCCAATGAAGTAGTAGTATTTAATTATATAAGCACTCTATAATTATTATATGCGTAATCACCTGATCTCTAAATCTATTTCTGTGCACCTCTGCAACACCAGGATGGCGGAGTTCAAAATTAAAAACTAAAATTATATCATATTACAAATGATCATAAATACGTACTTCATACTTATTTGAAATACTATTTAAAAATACTTAAACAACGCTAAACAATTTATGTGAAAAACAATTCTCATAAGACATCTTGTAGGTAAAACTCCAAAGTAACACACACCGAGAATGATAAGATAATGCAAATCGGTTGAGAAACTTTTAAGTTAGGTATCTAAGTCCAACTCTAAATAATACGTAAGGTATGTCACCGATAAAGAATCTAAGTTTAAGCCCAATATTAATCTAAGTTTAAGCTTAATAATCTAAGTTTAAGCCCATAAGATTATATGACGTTTTTGTTACTAAGTTAAAGCAGCAAACGAGCGTGCAATTCGCCTGATGACACGTGTTAATTGCAACCTAGGAACATCTAAGCAAATCTACATAGAACAAGGCATTTGGAGTTTACACATGCGTTGCTACTCCCGCGAACTGAGGTGTTCGCCCTATTTGAAAGTGAGCCGTCAACCACACATTTCCAATGAAATGCAAAAACTGCTTCACACTAGAAATACATGTGGCTGTGGTCTTCTCCGGTCCATATTCGTTCTACCACCTCGTAGGTTTTTGAGGCATTCTGAAGATTTGTCAGATACCTGTTCCATAATATTCTAATACGGATTTGCAGACTTGGCTGTAGAGTTGCGATCATTTAAAAGCCCTTAAATTATAAAACATGTATTTTTTAATATTAAAAATAAATATTCTTGTAAGACAGGTCATTTTGATGAGATTTTCTACCTGCTAAGTGATCAAAAACATTATGAGTGCGTGTGAATGAGAAGCTTTTTTAGAATATTTATTTTTTATATTTCAATTTATATTTCAAATCAATATTAGTATTAAAACATTTCGTATGCTATCAAGTCGAATGATAAATCCGCTACGACCAATTTGTGTTTTTGTGAACTCAATTCATTTGTGTGTTACGGATACTATAATTATGAATAACATGTTACGTCATGATCTCATTCAAATAAGTTTAAACTACTTTTCGCATAATTTTACTTTCTATGTTTACATATTTGAGAAGTTACATAGCATACTGTTCGACTTAAAAAAAAAAACGGAATGTAAGTCGAATTTTCATCAGTCCTTTGGATATGGAGGAAAACCACCTCGCAAACAAAATTTAACATACTTCTCCGTTAACTCATTGTTGTCAGTCTGACTTTTTTATAAGACTGAGGTAACAAACGAGCATGCAGTCCATCTGATGGTAGAGAATTCTTAATCTTTAGATTAGATAAGATGGTAACCATATGAAAGGGAACCGGCAACCTCACCCTTTCACCGAAATGCAAGAACTAGAAATAAATTTGCCGGTAGTATCTCCCGGTCGAACTATACTACCACCTTGAAACTCACTTGACTCAGGTGAGAAAAGTGACAAATCCGAGGAGTTTATACTAAGATGTATTTATACAGGATTTTCCTATAACTATTGAATTTATAATACGCACCTTAGCGCATCATCATTTATCATATGCTTTTTGTAATTTTTCAATGACAGTGCCTCTTCATTTCTTACGCAACATACCTTATACCAACTATTGTGATTAATTTTATAATTATAGTTAACTATACTATACATAATATTACGAATATAAATATACTTACAGTATAATAACAATTTAACTATTTGATTTATGGTTTTTAAACAATTTGCATGTTGACTTTTAACTTTCCGTTTCGTTTGAAGCTTGCGTGTTAAATTTTACCCGAATTTATTTAGAGCTGCCGAAAACACCTATTTCTCTGCAGTGACCTACACCATAAAAATGTAATGTAGTCTAAACAGTCAAATTAAATCACTTTGATGTCGGTACACATAAAATATTGTTATTGAATCATTGTTTTTTTTTATTGTATGGAAGAAGCAAACGAGCATGCAGCCCACCCGATGGTAAGTGGCTACTGCCGCCCATGGACATCTGTAATCAACCCTAGGTAATATCAAAGTCTCCCCTAAGGTTAGTCACAGATGCGTTGCTACCCTTGAGGACTAAGATGGAATGCCTTGGAAAAGTATGTCTCTCTTACCACACCCTTCAGACCAGACCACAACAGCGCATAACACTGTTGTTATGAGGCAGAAATAGGTGTGGCGGTGGTGGTTCCGGAATCGAGAATGGCTTTAAAGGCTCACACTCTTTCTTATTTTTTTTCAGATTATATTATCTGACATTTTAAATTAAAAGTCTTGTTACTAGGGTCTTTAAATTTATTTTTATCACATTTTAATCGATACATTTAAACTTATATTGGAATAGTCAAAAATTGAACATAGGGGGTGTTCTCTCCCTTATATCCGAAGAAATTGAACTTAAGACGTGTACTGCTCGTTTTCACGGTACGAAAGATATATTGCCACTTAGCTTAACTAGCTAGGGATCCGTCACATCTTATTCCTAGGAGTGTCATTTAATACCTACAATTCAACACTTCGTCAAGTGACAAACCGCTCAGCAATACCATCAGTTACCAGTATACGTAGAGCGTATTATAGGCAGCTACAGTATCGAAAGACGAACTAGATATTGCATTAATAGCAGTAAAAACAACCATAGTTGTGGTTTTGATTTTAAAGAAATATTAATTAGCTATATTTTTTTTACGTACCTAACCTTTTGTGTGCTACTACGACTCGCACTTTACCGGTTACTTTTCCAAATCTGTCAAAGGATATAACTGTAACCATAACTGTAAGAATTACCCAGTTCGAGCACTATTACTAAATAAAAAAATATGAATTGTGATCGGTTATAGTTTAACGGTACGTTCCTCATTATTTTAATGATTTAAGAATTTCACTTTCACTAAAAGCAAATCGTAAGAGGATGAGAAAATCATTACCAAAATAAAAAAATATTCATTATATAAACTGTAAAGGTCATTATTATTTTTATTTTGACAATTTTAATTTATATTGGTATCATCAAATGGGAAAAAATGAAAAAGTAATCCTGTCGCTTCGATTTCGTACGTTTTGTTTTTGCGCTGTCGCCAGAAACTAGCTATTTGAATATTGTTATTTGCAATAGTTTCCAATAGCTTTTTTTATTGATTTTTTGACAAGAAGCAAAAGCAATTAAATCAAATCGTCATTAAAAGTAATGAATCATACAATCTATTGTTTACCGTCCGACACGGACCTATGCTTTTAATCGATTTTGCCAAATAATATAATATTTAAATTCAAAAACCAACGGTCTAATATAAAAATTAAGTTAATACATGGTGCCTTATCGATAAAAATGTATTGTATATAATACCTGATCTCGCGAGAACCAACTAAAGAATACAGACTATAAAAAGGTAACAAAGCTTATGTTTAAATTTGAAGGCATTAGTTTTTTTTTTGTTTTACACGCATTTGCTTGAAATAGATAAGATAAAACCTTAAGAACATATATAAATTAATTATGATAATGCCACAGATCAAAAACTGTGTGGATTATTTTTAAGATTATATTTTAATCTTTATGCTGCTAAATATCAAACTGGATCTAAATCTTTTATGTACAATTTTATTAATTTTGAAATTAATTGGACTGTAAAAGTTTAACGGCCTTGTCGTGAGAAACGTATGCGACGAGAGGCCAATATTCTTGAATGAGGAATCCCCCACGACAAAATGGGGATTCACCCTTTACAACAAAGAAAGGTTTTCTTATAGTTGTAAAATATCTACGAAACATAAAGTAATATAATATTATTATTAGTGTCCCTAGTGTTAACGCTGCACTAGTTCTGGAGCCTACTGTAAAATGCGTTTATTACTTCTATCAATGCGACTTGTTTAAAGGTATGTAATTAATTTAAATAAGGAGTTATTAGTTCAAATTCATGTTGTTAGGAAATAATATCTACTTAATATCAGAACTGAGATAAGGTATGATTTCATGGTACGAAAGATATTTTGTACTTAAACTATACTTATAATATTGTTATAATATGTATGCTACTTCACCTGCCTTTGAAAACATTGGAAATATGTAGAAAGGTACATACAAAAACATAAAAAAAGTTACAATAGATAGAAAAAATACCTAGGTAACGGTTATTTAGTTATCTTGATTCAGTCAAGAAATATCTGCAAAATATTGACAGAGTTCAAGTAGATGTGATACACAAGAGCAAGGAAATTATTGTGATAAAAGCCGTTTTACAGCTGTGCGATACGATATCTTCTTTGCAAACTATGCCGGTCGATATAAATATATTATTGGTTGTTGTTATTCCGTTTGCGTCAGACTAGTCGTAACTCAACAACATAGTAACCCAATAACATCGTTCGTAACTTAAGATCAAACGTCGTTTACGTCAGGAAGTACTAGTATATGTACGCTTCAGAAAATATAGTATTATCTCTTGCCAGCCCACTTCGCGTGTGGTAGATAACGCATGAAAGGTCATCGAAGTGTGCGTGTTATACGAAAAACAAAACAAAGCCCTATGTGTACAGTACAATAATATGTAGTAATTTCTGGCGTTAAAGAATCGCAATTATACATATTAATGGAATTAATGTTTCTTTTCATTATTTAAAAATAACTGCATTCTAAGCTATTAGTTAGCTTACATGCACAACACCAAAACTGAAAAAATCCGACCTTTTTGTTGACTAAATTAATTTGGTAATTAGCAGAGAGTGTAAAGCATTATTATTTATCTCGAAAATAAAAATAGTTTTTAAGCTAGGTTTGTTCTAACGCGCAAAATTAAAAAAACAAACATTTTTAGATTTTAGGTATGTATATCGTAGGCGTCGCCAATCTAACACATTGGATTATTACCGATTATCGTCGCCAAAAAGGGCTGCTGACCTACCCCCTCCACCCTAGGATTACAGCTACACCGCCAGCTGATGTATATAACTATTAAAAATATTAAATAATATCTCAAGAATAATATTTATAGCGTTAGGTAAGAGGAAAGGAATAAGACTACCTTAAATTAAATATGTAGTTCTATTTTACGCGAAATTGATTGCGTCTTCTACTAACACTTGACTGATTGATAATAAATAAAAATCATTCCAAATGTTTGTCATCAGGTTGCATTGCCATTGTTATACGTCACTGAAATTGTCGCATACCGCTCAACCGAATCGACGTAAAAGATTACACACATTTTATTGTTCATGCTGTTCTGTATTTAGTCATACTTATTATTTTTATACCAATTAGACGTAATTTCGACGTAAATTTAAATGAAACAACTATTAGATACAGTTCTGTAATTTTATTTTAGTTATTTTACTATTAGCTACAGCAACAAAATTCTTGTATTCTACTTAAAGTAGACGCTTAATGTATTCTCAACGTCTTAATATAAATCTCTTAGCCTTAACATAATTAAAACATACACTGGCTTAAAAGAAAATTAATGAATATATCATTTAAGTATACTATGTAGATCATACAGTCTTTCACTGTAAAAGCAAAATATTTTTCACCAATATATGAGGTCGATGATTTTTACAAAATTTTAAGGGGTCCAATCTTCGTTTAATCCGAAGTTCATTCAATTTTTGAAGTACCTATCTTGAAGAATAAAATAAAAAAAACGTCAAAATATAACAAAGTGATACTATTGTTACAGATACGTCTCGGAGTCTGTACCTGCTACACATCCTGACGTGGGTGATGAACATGTTCGGCATCTTCTTCATCCTGGCCGCCCACGAGCACTACTCCATTGACGTATTCATCGCCTTCTATATTACCTCCAGGCTCTTCCTCTACTACCACACGCTTTCAAACAACCAGGCGCTCATGCAAAACGATTCTTCCAGGTAATAAAATGTAAAAGTCAAAAATTTTTGTCGATTTGGGAATTAATGTCCATGAATTTGCATTTTATGGAAATAACAAATTTGTGTACGCATTTTGGAGAATTTTTGAAAGCACGCGGTTATTAAAGGGACTTAACCCTTATGTTTGTTCTTGTAATAACAAGAAATCGTTACTTTTTAATTCGCTTGAATTTAAGACTAGACAAGTATTTCTAATACTTTCAAGTATTTAAATCAATTAGCCGATATTTTGTATTCAGTCCCTTTTATTTTCACTGTGCGATATTTAAATAAATAGGAAACACTTAAAACCAGTAGCCACATTACCCATTTCATTCTGTGATCCTCTATTGGCCCATTGCTTTCATAATAGCGGCGTGCTCTGCCTTGAGATTTTATTGTAATCGTGACTTGACGTGACATAAATGCAAATTTCAGTGTCGTGTATATTTTAGATTTTTTTGGTCGTTTTGTGTTATAATTTTCCTATTATATTATAATTTATTTTTCGTGCTCATGAAAGTTATATATCGACAATTTCAGGACCAGAATATGGTTTCCACTACTGTCGTTCTTCGAGTCCGAAGTGGACGGCATCGTGCCAAATGAATACGAAGGCCCCATGACAATACTCAACAATCTGAAGCAGTGGCTCGTACAATTCGTAACAGATGTAAAAAAGTCTTCCGTGGCAAAGATAGCGGGCACCAAACTTCAGGAGGGCGCGGCCATGGGAGAGTACTCGGTGGTGAGACTCGTCGATGGCATCAAGAGGAACCTCAGCCTAGTCGAGGAATACAAGAACTCGCGACAGAGATTAGTCACCCTCGATAAAAACACTCAAGCGTGTCTTCTAGACGAGTTACCTGATGCAGAACTTAGACATAGAAATATAGCAGAACTCACTGGTGAATCTCTTCTTAGAGATTTTAGTAATCCACCATCTCCTATCATGAAAAAGAGTATATGAGCTATCACGTCGTGTATTATAGAGGCTATTTATAGAATATTTTTTTCATTGTAGTGATAATACAATGAATGAATTAGATACCTGAATGTTTACATTTCCATTATAGATTTTATATCATGTTATTCCATATTTATGTTAAGCTAAATAATGTAATAAATTATTAAGAAAATTTATTTGCTCAACATAATCTTGAATAAATAAAACGTTTCGCTTTAAAATATCTTTCGCACTCATAAACTTACCGGTTTAAAATAAATGATTTCCTTTGAAAATACCTTTAACCCAGTACCTAAGTGATATCCTATTAAAATCTTCAAAATGTGTAAGACTAAGTAATAAGTATTACCTACTTAAACATGAAATTCAAAACATGAAATATGGTAGATGGTTTCTACATAGATCAAGTTCAGTTGCATTCGAACGCTACGTGCAGAGCAGTGCAGTACAGTTGGCAGCGCGGCCGCGCGGCCGGTCAATGAACGCTTTACGTCGCTACTGAACGGACATTTGTGTACGCGCCAAGCAATATGTTTTATTAATTGTTACAGCTATTACTTATGGTCTGATCAAACGATGAATCAGAACAAGCGCCCCCTGACGAGACATTTCATAATACATTAATACACATGTTTCGTCACATGCTAGTTCGTATAGACTACGGTTTTATTTAACAGCTATTACTTCTTACATTCATTATGTATAAATACATATTTATTCTTATATTATTCATCTAAAGTATCAGGTTTTAGCACGCATTGTTCTACCTTTAATAATAGTGAATTTTACCAGTAACCGCAAAATGATTTTAAATAACTTTACGCTTACTAGTGTAACTTTGTATTTACGTGGAAATGGAATGGAAGGTGGACTAAAAACTTTTTCACCGGAGATGTTTGAGGAAGCTAAACTGTAAATGCGAGTCATATCCAATAGTCAGATTCAATAGGATTTCTTCGCTAACATAGTACTGGTGCAAGCAGTTTCAACAAATCTGTTTTTTCATATGAAGGTATACAAGCTTAGGATCGGACTTAGGAATGCGACTAAGCATGTGTTACTCATGTAGCAATCGCTACATTACAGCACTACTCGCTTAGGTTTGGTAAAATTGTAGTTTCATAGCTTCGACTACAACACCCATATACTGCTATCTCAATTATATAACCAATTAAAAAAGAAACAAAACAATATAAATAGCATTTTATATAATTCGTATGAAAAATTTGTTAAAAAAACTGTCTTTAATAATATTAATAGATGACATAAATCAAAAGAAAAAATCAATTATAAAATTAAAACTTAAGTAAGCTTAACTTTAAGAATGCTCAATTGGTGTTATATGATTTGATCATGGTACAGCACCTATTAAGATCAATAATGACCTTAAATTGCCTAAACAATCTTAAAAATATGTCATGCTTGTAGAGAAATAATGAAGATTCTTTTGCCAATGAGCATTCTTAGTCTTAGTAGTGGTCTTACGATTTAAAAAAATGTTTGTAAATAAAAATTTGTTTTAGAAAGAAATGACTTGAATGTAAAAAAAAAATCATTAATACTTTTATAATAATACAAGCCTAATAATGATTGATAAATTGTTAAATAGAACTCTTATTTTGAAAACTTCATAAAAATTTATTATAATACTAATGATTTATGATAATAATAGGCCACTTCATTGATTAATGTAGCATTAAAATGCCACATTAAATTAATTCATCAACAAATACTTCTTTGCGTTATATACAATGACTTAATATGCAAAAGAAGTGAGAGATGCATTATAAATAACAGTACAATCTTAATGAAAAGTGCTTGCTTAGTGCTAAAAGGTATTGATTTGAGCTGGTAAGCATAAAATGAATGACAGTCCTTTAATCAGAAGCTGCTACTTGTTCGCTCTGAATAAGAGCCTCTGATGGGTCATCTGTTTTCTTCTCAGACACATTATTAGCCTCCTTTTCTTGTGATACTTCACGAGAACTTGTTGTTCCATTCTCATTGACAGCATCTTCTTTCACAGGGCTACTTTCTTTAGAAGATTTCTTAGCTTCTACATCAGTTTCCTTCACAGGAGATGGTTCTTTCTCTGTCGTTGTCTCCTCTTTCTCAATTGGCTGACTTTCTTCTGCTTCTTCTTTTGACTCATTTTCAGGCTTGACATCTTCGACTGATGGTGTATTGTCTTGAGGCGTGTCATCATTTGAGACTTTCTCTGTTGCAGATTCTTCATCTCCCGCTGGTGATTTCTCTTTTTCTACTGGAACTTCGGCAGTTTCCTTTTCTTGTGAATTTTCCTTAGATTGTTTGTTTGCAATTTCCCCATTTAAGGCATTTTCCTGTAATTATTTACAGGAATTTAGTATATTAATTTACCAATTACAGGAAAACATTGAAATAATAAACCAATGTATTTATATCAAAATGTTAATTTCAACACACAATCACATATTAAAAAAAAAAGCAATAAATACCTCTAGCGGTTGCTCAGGAGGTACTTCCACTTTTAGGAATTGTTCTAAGGTATCTACTTCATTTGCCAAATCAAACTGATCATAATCCTGTAAAAAAGAAAGGGATAGTTTGAAGCTTACTCTAATCTTCACTACTGATTGACTTTACATTGTCGAAATTTGCAATCCAAGTATCCGTACATACTTCTCATAATAAATCTTTTAATTATGAATCCCTTACAATTTCAAGTACGGGCTTTCAAATTTCAAGTACATGTCATGCCACCCACGAAATTTGAATGAAGAATAAAAGATTGGGAAACAAAACTGGATTTTTTTGAAGTGACTCAGGGTTTGGTTTGAGTGGGACTCACCCCGCAGTATTCTTCGTCGTTGAACACCTGCGGCGGCAGCGGCGAGCGCGGGTTGGGGTCGCTCACCGTACCTCCGTTCGACTTGGCATTATTTTGCATGAAATCCTTATCAGATTCTCTTCCAGGTTCCGTTATGTCAATGACATCATATTTTATGTTTTTTGAGTCGAGTATCATTAGTACCCGTTGTTGTCTTTTCTTTACCTAAAATAATTTCACATCACGTAACAAAAACAAACACTATATGAATCAACTGAATAAAAAGACGAGAAAATTGCCCGGCCAACCCAGCAAATTTCTAATATTAAACTTACCTCCTTGTTTCCAGAAATACCACTGATATATACTTTGACGACCATGGTTAGGAAGTAGCTATTTGAATAAGAAAAATGTAATAAAGTACAGCGAATAAAATACTATCTCAGAAAAATAGGCTTGGCCATTAGACAATCTGTTGTAATAATAATAATTAGAGATGAAAACGTCAAATACATTGGACATTTCAGTTGTGTTACTATATACAATATTCATTTTCTACCATTTATCGAAGTTCATAAGCCTATTTTAGTTTCCATGCTTTATATTATACGTTTTCTATGACAAAAACTTTATTATTAGAGCATTGTGCAATTTTCAAATAGGAATATTACTTTTATGTGAGCTTTATTTAAAAGAAAAACAGGTATGATATGGAAATCAAAATTTTATTTCATGAATACAATATATTATTCAAGGGCGTTGTTAAAAATTGACATAGGCAGGGACAATGAATATTTTGTTACTTGTATAATTAAACTAACAAATAGTATTATTGAGAAATAAATTCTAACCATTTAGGTAATACAATAAGGTAAGATAGCAACATTGTTACGTTTCGTTTTTGCAAATTCACATAAGATCATCTATTTTTTTTTTATACAGATTTAGGATGTTTATCAGCATGTTTTCTTTAGTTATAATATTTTAATAGTTTATTCATCGGACTGAATTGTTGTAAACAATAATAGATGGGTAGTATGTTAGTGATAAACTATACATTATTGCGAAGGATAAATTAAGTAAGGTTTCGTTCACATTAGTGTCGAACGCAAAACAGTCATGCGAGTAAAACCCGTTCTTGTCGCTTAATGTGAAAAGTATATTGCTATTTACACTAAGCTAGCTATATATATATCGCTTATTACTCACTAGACAATAACAAAAAGTATAACGAGAGAGAGAACGATTCGGTTAAATCGCCGAATCGTTCGAACCTACCCTAAAACCTAACTACAATTATTTATCTGACTATATTTAATATAATACTGCGTATTTAAACAAAAAAAGGAAATTAAACGACCTGTGGTATTTAATAATAATAATAATAAAATTCATTTATTGCCACGATAAAAAAAATACACAAAAATATTTGAAAAGAAAAAAAAAACAAAATAGAATAAAATGAGACAACAAAAAAACATATTACACATAAAATCAAAACCATAAATGTATTTTAATTTGGTCGCATATATACGACTCAGGCGAAATGGATCCGAAAATGTTTGTCCCATACATGTGACATAAGCGGTTAAAGGGTTAAATCGCCACCGTATAGTTGGCTAGTAAATGTCCATTTGTTTTTATCTAGTTATGACACAAAAGTACATTTCACTTCTTACATGCGTACATATACATTTTTTTGGCTATCTATATTCATTTAATTCCCAAATCCATGACCAATTTTAATAAATTTTAAAACCATAACTTTTTTTTATAATATAGAAGTAACAAAAGAGCATGCATTTCACGAGATCAGAAAGTGGTAAATCAACCCCAGATCAGCGTCTCTTACCAGAGGTTGGCCACAGATGCGTTGCTACCCCTGAGGACTAAGTTGGCACGCCTCGGATAAATATATCTCCGTTACCACACCCTTCAGACCATAACACAGCAGCGCTTAACACTGCTGTTGTTAGGTAGAAATAAGTGAGGCGGTGGTGCTTCCGGAGTCGAACAACAAAGGATTCTACCTTCAATGAATGAAATAAAATATACGCCACACAAGCTACTATACACACAATATACTATTCGAAGCTCTGGGACGACATGATCGCTCAACGTTCAAACGAAAACAATAGAACAGGGCGGAGCACGCGCGTGCCTTTAGCCATTAGCGTAGTCTCCATACACGGAGTCGTATATATGTAGAGCTAGGTTGGTGCACAAGTACAGTGAATATCCATTTTCGAGAAGCACGAAAGTGGACATGAAATTTAATCATTCATCCATCCAGCTCCCGACTGCGCCTGACTATGCGTTACTGATATCGGTTACAATTACACACAAGGTACAGTAAAATGAAACGCACTATTTTTAAATACAAATTTAATCTGTTGGATTATAATACATAGCCGTATTGTCCTATAAACATCGTAACAGATTGCATTGTGGCGAAAACTCATGAAATAAGGCAAGGCAAGGGGATTAGAATATACAACAAAATGAAGAAAAGTAAATGAACATTTTAGTATAAATAATTTATGTTCTGTATTCAAGTATGCGTGATGTAGAGATAAATAGTAAGTTATAAGATTATTAGGGCTTAAAACCTCTGCAATTCCGATCCACATCATTAATTTATCCTATCATTTATACGTAGTACGTACAAAGCGCTGTCGTTCGGTTAAACTGCAATGAATAGTTAGATATATTCGTATTATTTGTATTTTGTATTATTAATTCAGTGTCATGTTACATGAATATAATACTTAAAAGGTTAGTACGGAGGCGGATATACTTAGTTTGAGGAGATTTTTCTCACCTCGCATTTGGTGAAATGACTAAAATTTGGGTTGGTCTCCTGCCCACGCTTATTTCTATATTACATACGAATTTAAGCAAAGGTTAACGTATAACTACGTTGTAATGTATTTATAAGCTTAATTCAGCGGCCGGAAAACTCTTTGGCAACAACACTACGTACACATGTCGTCATGGATCAGTCGTCAAAGGCTCGTCACGAGTGAATAGTTTTATTTTTTGTTTATAAGTCGATATTCACATTTTAAGCTGTCTTTATATTCAATAAAAGTTTTAAAATTTCAAATCTTTTAATATTTACTTAAGACTCTCGTACAGTTATTTGGCAGTGTGGACACTAGTTCCACAAATTCGTATAAGTTGCCAAAACGGCCTTGTGTATGAAAATTTGTACTTACGACATTGGTTATCGTGATAATAAGTATTCGAACTAAGAATATATATATAAACTAAGTAAGAGCACCTATTAATAAACATACAAAAAGTTTTAGTGATCTGGAGTTATTATATTTAAATAATAATAACTTACGTGCTTGTAAGGTCTGTAAAGTAAATATCTTTAAGTGACCGTTAATTAATGACATGAGATTCTAAAGGAAAGTGTGTGGATCAGGTTTGCATTATAGTGACTGACAGTGACTAAATATTTACGTGATAATATTATTTTCAATATATCTATCTGCAATAATACCAAACATTGTTTTCAGCTAATTTTTGCACTTGCATCTATACATTAAACAATCATCACATGATTAATCACTCTTCATTTCCTAATTAGGCCATGTAAGTGTTATCTGAAATTTACAATGAGTGTTTTTAGTATACAATAACATAAAAATGATTTGACACCATCACACTTAACGAAATTGTTTATAACTACCAATATGATTACTATTGTGTGAGGATTGTTTATGTGCCTCGTTCACAAAACACCTCACCTGTTTACCAAAAATTCTTGAATGTTTGTATTAGCACATAACACAATAAACTACTATAGCTACATAGTATTATGACTGAAATACAATTGGCTGGTATCCAAACAGCTGTTTGCAATAACATACAAAATTGTAGTGTTGCGATTATGTTATATTATATCTTCTCAGAATTACCTGAAGAGCATACGTGTTTTGACAATAATAACTTATATATAAGATTAAAGCGAATTAATTCACCTAAGATCTCCTTGCCATTGCTCTAAAATTGTTTGAACTGAGCCCAAAGTGCTACTTTGTGTGCATATTATGAGCGCAAAATATTTTAAATTTATTTGCATGTAGGAATGTATTTGATATTTCAAACAATTTGTATAATACTATAAAAATTACAACTAAGAAAAGGACGTGTCTACCTATTCTTTTCCATTATAAAATAAAATACAAAATAAATAAATGTCATACAAAATTATAATAAAAATATAAGTATCTAAAATTAATCAGTACAATAATAAAATCACCATTCTTTTCACATGTTCAAAACGAGTGGGTTACATTTTTTCAACAGAATCATTTATAAATAAACCCTAAAATTTTTGATAAAATATAATAAAACATGACTATAATTTTGTGCTAAAATAACAGAGATAATACGACCAACATCCGTTCATTCCCACCGTTTAAAGCATAGCTAGCGCTTCACTATTCCGTCAATGTCTTCGGAACACAACTGTGAAAAATGTCAAGCACCAAAAATAACACTGTCAACACTAACAAAGTAAAAGCAATGTCTAAGAACCGATCCGTAGGCCGAGAGGCGACCGCGACCCACTGCCGTGTGCCCAGCGCACTGCGCTAACAAGCTTATGTGTGAACATCCAAATATTTATAGTTTTAAAATAAAATCACACGTACATGTTAATATCAACGTAAGTCGATTACAGATTCTTAGGTGCACATCGGTGTTGTCGTTCCCGGAAGGAAATTTCCAATCATCATTGACATTGGCACGCTGCCCCGAAATAAACAAGCTTCATTACATTAGTCTAGCAGAAAGCCAGAATATGACACTAATCATCGCATTCCCGCCGCGCGCCCGCGCGTGGGCGCCGCGCGCTAATTACGATAATCTCACACGTACTAGTTTACGTCTCCTGCACGGACAACTCATTTATATCATCTAATTTAAGATCAAAATAGAGTGCATGGAGAATTTATTCATCACCTAACTAAAAGTTATGCAAAATAATATGTGATTAGTGATTGCAAATGAAGATCTAACTTTGTAGCAAATTTCGGGGTTAGCTTGCTACAATTTTTATACATTCTACATTCATGTTAATAATTTAATGAGTATTTCAATTTCAATTATTCAATGGCGTTAAAAATGCAAATTTTATTACTATGAAATTAATATTATATTCGGCAGCGTATTCAAATAGATGATAAATTTTCTAATTGGTCAAATAC
>MOOZ01000263.1:329623-370895 GCA_002930495.1 Cecropterus lyciades
TTCATAATGGCTGAAAAAATTCATAAATTAGGGATGATTTTTCGATAAAATTGATTTCCACATAATTGAAGGTGATACCGCTGACTGGACACACGGACACATATATTACAGTGAGAACGAAAGGGGCCGAATTCAAAATCTTGACAAATTGAGTAAAATACTTTAAATTACTTCTAATAGTTAAATTACTCCTACTTGTCGTCTTCGGCCGTGTTCGGCGCTGCGAAGACTTCGGGAATCTCTTAGAAAATATGACCGGAGTCTTCTGAGCGCGTTGCCCCATCTGACTTCATCATCACCACCCACCATCCCCACTGCACCATCTGATCTTTACGTCCTTCTCGGTATCGTTTGGTTGGACGGTGTGAGCTCTTTTGCCGCCCGCAACCCCGGAAGCCTCTTTGAGTCGCTTCTCACGTCAGGCAGAGGATACCGTAGCCCTATTCAGATCCCCGATCTACGGGGATGAGTAAACTCATCCTAAGCGCACATTACAATATTACACAGCGAGTAACACAGTGTGAGCGAGTAGTGTATGTAAATTACCGTGACGGAGATGCCGAGGCCGAGGTGCGGCGAGCGGCGCACGCGCACGGTGCGCGGGCGCGCGCGCGGCGCGGGCGGCGGGCGCGGCGGCCGCGGGGACACGCCGCGGCACACGCGCACCAGCGTCTTGTGTCGCTGCAGCAGGATCTCCGCCTCCACCTGGGTATAAACGACCGTTCAGGCTAGCTGATAGCAAGGTCATCCATAAATTACGTCACACGATGAGCGGGGGAGGGGGTCGATGTGACATGGTATAATTTATTTATTTGTAATTTGAGAGCTGTCGTTTCAATTAAATAGTTTCTATGTATTTTGCAAAATGTTACATCACGCTAGGGAGAGGGGGGGAGGGGTGTCTCACAAATGTGACCGGCTGTGACAAGGACGCGGGGAGGGGTTAAAAGGTCGGGAAATTCTTGTGACGTAATTTATGGATAGCTCCTAAGTGTAAGGTATGAACCAGAGTAGTTCGATCGGGAGGGTACGACCGCTGCACCTATTTCTGGCGTTAAGCAATTCTTGCGTAAGGTAGAAGGGTCTGGTTGCCGACTCATTTATATATGAGACGACTATCTTAGTGCTCTTAGTGCTCATGGATATTATATAAAATTGAAATATGTAACGTAAATGAGCATGTAGTCCGCCCAATCGTAAGCGACTATAGCAACAGCTATCCAACTCCACATAGAACAAAAGCTCTACCTATATATATCGCATGCTATCCATCGATTATTTTTATTGTAAAATAAAGTATTTGTCATTCCGCATTTTAAATCTAAGTAGCAAAGTATGTTTACTTTACACATCTAACATCTTATATATAGAGTTAAGAATCTGTTCTTAGTTTGAAATCATACAAGTACTAGTCTGATTTAAAGTGTGTTTATGTTGGGAAGCAAATTACGCTTCTAAAATATTACGCCAGCGTGGTATTATCTTTATCCAATTGTCCTAACGATGACTTATCTAATCATGTGCGAATGCGACTGAATTTCTTTAATTATCTCTGCAATTATTTTTACTACATTTTAACTGTACTCTCTGACATATGCGGTAAGGTAAGTTGGGGTAATATCGGAGCTAACTGACTAAAATTGTCGCCAAATCATCTTTATATAAAATTCGCTGTATCAAGCAGATACATAATTGTCATGGCGTGGTATATGAAGTCACCAATTTTATAGAATTTGGTCAATTTATGTTGCTCCATTTGTTACTCAAAGTAACCAATGATGACAGTTCACTTATATTTAGTTCATCAGTAATGAGAGCTTATGCAATACATCAGTCAATTTAATAACCACTTAATGAATTACTTATGACTATCCCATAATATTTTTTTGAAATAAAAAAAAAGTTATTTATAAATAAATAAATGAACCTGTGCCCAGAGTGAGTCCCTGAGTTCCGCTCGCATGTCCCGGCCGAGCAGCTGCAGCTGCTGTATCCTGCCCGCCAGCTCCTTGTCGAGGTACTTAGTAGCTAATCTGTGTACCAACATATCAGAGCATATATATTACATTTTGCCATTAAGAGTCATAATAATATTAGGATTATTGAATGGTATCTTATGTGTATCCGTTATTGTTTGCAATATGATATGATATAATTTTAAAAGGTGGAATGTCATCACTGTTTTCACATAGAATGGCTGGGTGCTAGTAACGATACTTATAACTACTTATGTGAATGTTAATCATAAGTTAATACATTTGAACTGTTTTCGCAATAAAGGTCCGTTTATATCTAGAAACAGTGGATTTGATTAAATAAGCTCAAAAAATGTTTTGATGATAGATTTTACATTGACGTAATCTAAATACCCTAATTGATAATAATTATGTTATGTAAAATTCGAATTATTCGATTCGATTCGATTCGAAGGATATTCGCACACCCCTAGTAGTAGTAACCTTTGATGTGTACAAATAATTTTAAAACCAAGTTGTTCGTTTAACTCAATGTTATTGTATTGCTAAAAACTTTCTATAAACTGTATAATCACAGTTAGTGGCAACAAACACTAGATGCGAGCACTAGAAAGTGCAGCTAATACAAAAGATCCTCTTCAAAGTAAGAGCCCTAGACGTTCATGGCAGAAACTCAAATGTTTAGTGATGATGACAAGATCTTTTGGATCAAAGTATTCTCGCCAGTGATAAGGTGAAATGTATGCATTGATTTTGCCGCGAAACGTCTAAACGCGGCAGCATTAGTCATAAGTCAAAGAACGTCATCTAATGATGAAAAGTTATGTCTCCCATACACGAATTTCTCTGCCTTTAGGAGCCAATATAGGACTGTGTATGTTTGCATACGAGTTAAGAAATTTGAACCAAGGAGCATCATGCGCGGCTGATTGTATAACCTCAAAACTTTCAATGTTAAAACTTATTTGATATTTATTTTTGTTTTAAGTCACATGTAATCTACATTATTTCATTATTGTAAAGAAAACTCCAGTGACTTTGTGTGTAACATAAACTTAATAAACCATATATTGAATAAACGTTTCTAAAATGTAAGACTTACATACACAATTGCATTAATACATATGCTTATAATCGCCTATTCGCATTGCGTATAAGACATAAGTAGAAGTCTATAAATAGAACAGATATCTACTTATATCATAAATAATAATAGGTTTCCACATAGAAATAGCACCACTGCAATTTCTAAGGATTACTTCTTGCGCAATTTACTTAATAAGTAATTAGTAGTGCTCTACAACACTCAATTAGTAGTAAGTATTCAAAATTAGTGAGCTGAAGTGGCAATGGATCGGCCACATCGCTCGAAGGGCCGATAGTAATTGATGGGGAAGAAAGGTCATCGAGTAGCGAATACGTTTAGGTATCAGAAACAAGAACAAAAGGAGCACAGGTTGTCCCCAGAACAGGTGGACCAATGATCTGAAGGAGACTGCAGGTAATAGTTGACCGGTTAGAGTAGACCGGTTTTAGTATAGAGTGACACTATTTAGGAGAGGAATATGTCCCTGTGGACTTCGAAAGATTGATGGATGGATGGACTCTACTACAGTTTAGCACGTACCTACTTCAGGTTTTTAACAGAACTACTGCAGCTCATTAACCAAATGAACCCTTATTTGGTGGAAATAAATGCAATGACTTGTCAATATAGTAATAGTATTTCCGTGGGTGTTGCCTGGGTTCCATGGGTGCAACAGTGCCTTGGCAATAGCGTTCACCACCACGCATGCAAGTCGCGATGATGGCGATAAAAAGTCTTTCTACAAGGTCCGAAATAAGTCTCCGAAAGTCTACGAAATAAGTCAAAATTTAATGAAATTGGAAAGTCACAGGTGGACTTAAGTACATTATTGTAGATAGGGACGGAGGCTTGAGCCCCTCAGATCGTTCCGAGGCCGGGGGTATATAAACTAGATAGATTCTCACCTGGCGCCATACAGTTCGGAGTGTAGCGCGAGCACGGTGTCCCGCAGCGCGGCGTTCTCGCGCGCGAGCTGCGCCGCCTCGGCCCGCGCGCGCGCCGCCTCCGGTACGTTGCCCGCCGCGTCGCCGCTCTCCTGGCAACCGCCTGCAACCGACGGTGGTGCACTGCCTTTAAGCTCATATGTACAGTACAGACTAATTTTCACATAGTGATTTAACCGTTGTATAAAATTTGAGGACGAATTTATTGATAACACTAAAGCTCGCCAATACCAAACAAAAAAGAATATCGGTCGGTTGAATACAGGGCTAAAAGAGCTAGTATGGAAGTAGCAAACGAGCATGCAGCCCACCTGATGTTAAGTGGGTACTAACACCCATGGACATCTGTAATCAACCCTAGGTAAGATCAAGATCTCACCTAAGGTTTGCTACAGATGCGTTTCTACCCCTGAGGACCAGAAGGAATGCCTCGGAAAAGTATGTCTCCCTTTCCACACACTTCATCCACAAGAAAACTACATAAGTCTTAAATTTGCATTTAGTGTGTGCGCGATAAATAGACAAATAACTCCGCTTCTACCCATCCCTTTCTCATGAAACTTGAAATGTACATTAAGTATTAAGCCCCTTAATTAAATTGCTAATTTCAGCTAGCTTATTATCTACTAGCTGTTTATAATAGACGACACGCGTTCGACGACACGAGCGGTCACCATACCGGTCTGACACGCAGTGGGTCCCGGGTTCGATCCCCGGCCAGACAAATATCTGAACGATGAGTTTAGATTCTGTTCTGGGTCTGAGTGTTTGTGTATTCGTCTTTGTGTGTCCATGGCACCCACGACACAGGAGAAAATCCTAATGTGGGGCTATGAGTGTAGAAAGCGTTTATGTTTATGCGTTTATAATAAACTACTAGAAATCGAGCTCTAGTCTTGCAAATGTAATTAACTTGAGTCAAAAATACTTTATTATTTGCAATAGAGAAATGTTTACAATATATGTTCATTTGTTTATAAGGTACATACTAATTTCCATACGCCCACGAAAGAGTTTAAATATGAATATGAAACTTAATCATCTATTAGTTAAATTCTTCAAGATTATATTTCATTGCGTAAAGCTATTATTAATTTTTGAACATTGTTAGTTTTTTATACATTATCTACATTGGTATCGTGTATCTACATTCTACATATTTATATAAAAAATATACTTATCTATACTTATATTGTAAAGCTGAAGAGTTTGATTGTTTGTTTGAACGCGCCAATCTAATGAACTGGTTCGAATTGAAAAAATATTTTTGTGTTAAATAATCAATTTATTGAGGAACGCTATAGGCTATATAACATCGCTATGTTTGTTTGTTTGTCCTTTTCTTTATGTAGTAGCGGGTGAAACCGCGGGCCACAGCTACAGTGTACAGATAAAAATTATACTTATGACATATTTAGTTACAGTTAGGTACGAGTCTTTGTGAGATCATCATGGACTATAATATCTAAGAAAGCTCGTAGGTATGTAATCATGGCAATGAGAATTCACATGTATCTCTCTTGATAACTACCCAAGAAGTGCTCGCATGTATCTAGGTCCTAGGTCATTATTTTTATTGCCCGTAATACTAAGGTGTACATGATCTTTGCAACTAATTGAAGTCATCGAGCATCAAATTATCGCATAACTTATTTTTTTGTAACATTGAAGTGGCAAACGAGTATTTAGTTCTCCTGATGTGAAGTTGACAATGCCACCCATGAACATCTGTAATTATAACTACAGATAAAATTAAAGTCTTACCTGAGGCTTACCTTGGCTACAGATGCGTTGTTACCCTTTATTACTAAGTTTGAATACCTTAAATAAGTATATCTCCCTCACCACACCCTTCACCACCAAAACAAACCAGAAGCAGGTTTCTACCGCCTTCAAATGCAATTAAATGTCTGTATGTCAAGCGTGAATGTTTTTCTTATTTTTACCCGACTGCGTCATAAGGACGGTAACGTTCTTTTTATCTTATTTATGTATATATTTCCATTTCTTTCTTTTTCGCTCTACAGCCCAAACGGCTTGACGGATTGTAACTTGTGACGTATTATTGGAATAGTCTCAATGGTCATAGTGACATAGGCTACATAACTTTTAAGTATCAAGCGCTTGTGAAAAGAACATAAGAAGGGGAAATGATTTAAGAAGGGATAATGTTACCTTATGGCGTTTGACATAACTGGCAGTCTTTTGACAACGAATTCAAAATTCATAGTTGAGTCATGACAAAGTTTGTTAGGTCAGCTACGATCATAATACTTACATTGCAATAACAATTACGATGTGAATGAACATGTTCTAGGCAATTAACAAATACTCACATTCGTAAGTACGTACGTGTGTTATGGATAAATAATAGGTAATAATAGCCATTATAATTATTACCACAAAACTGTCAAAGCTATTAATTTTATTATAATTTTTGCTACGGTCTGGGTCCACGACAAAGCGCTGGTTAGTACCTACTGTAAGACTACTACTAAAAGAAGAGAGGCCTGATTGTACATAACAAAACAATGTACACAATTAACATTTTGCATTGCATTGAGAATCTATTTATCATACCCAGTCGACGTTACCCTTCCGAACTAACCCATGACGGCTAAACTGTTGTTGTGGCCTGGCTTACTGGAATATTGCAAAGTAAAAATTGTAGTACCTATTGCCGATGATAGTAATTTAGATACATAGGGCACAAAAAAGTTAGTGTATATAGCAAGTGACAGGAGAGCATATACCTAATTTAAACATTTCAATAATATTTCTTCATCAAAGTGTTTAATGCAATAATGAACCTACCCGCTGAAGTCGCACGTGCCTGCACCAAATCCGCTCTCATGTCCACGAGCTCCGCCTGCAAAAAAAAAGAAATGATACTATTGTGTTCGCACATATAATTCAAACGAATGGGATATATCACGTGCCAACAATAAAGTAGTGTCGAATGACAGGGAAGTAATTCAGGACAAATTATAATCTCGGGCCGAAATCAATGGCAGTGTTAATCCGAGTTATGAGGACAGATGGCAGGCGCATTAGACGAGACGCACGCGCACATAAATTGTTTGACCTCTAGCACCACGCCCGCCTGCCACCCCCATCAACTTAAACTCCACGCGTTCACAACTGCCACCGACTTCTCTAATCACATATTTTATACCATTAACCGATTTATATCCCATAAAGAGGCGTGATGTATACGATGCCATTGTAAACAAACTCTGACCCTGCGGGCGAAATACGACAAGAGATTGTCATTGCAACAAAATTACATCGATTTCGTTATAACAGTGTTATGATTTATTATGAAGTGGATATTGTCTTGTTGTTTATGAATTGCGTGATATGAAGTATTAAGAAATTAACCACTATTGGCCTAATCCTTTATTCTAATTTATTACTTGCAGAGTTAAAATGTACTCAAGAAGTTAAGTAATGCAACATTTGAAATAAAGTGGACCCGTTAATAAATCTCAATCGCGATTAAGTAACGAAATTGGGTAACGAACTAATCTCTCCACAAGATTTCACTTTTACAATAATATGCATTAGCGGAGACCCGTTTAATTGATGATACGTACAAAGTAATGTTACGTAATGTTTGTTGCGATCGCGGTGCAAGGCGGAAACGTAATGAGCGTGGTGTGTTTGGGTTGGAGTCGCCTACTCGTTGGAACACAGAGTCAAGTGCACGCGATGAGACCAAAACGGCTCATATCAATTTTATAATTTTAATCCAACACACAGAACAGATACTGAAATTTAATGTACATTTAAGATTACGACATGTAGATTTAAGCTATCTTCAACTAAAATTAAAATCGACGAAATGCTTGTAACCGTAGTCTCTATTAACGTAGCGACTTAGTAGACAAATAATATATAAGTTAAATGTAATGAAATACCATTATTTTGTAGTCCTAGGGAGATTACAAACTGTCAATCATAATAGTTTCTCTTATACTACCACCGGATCGGATCACGACCTCAAATGAAGATCCGTTAAGAAACTCGACAGGTTATTGTAGTTGTAGTCAAGGACTACAACTACAAAAACATGAGCCAGTGTTCAATGAAAACTTTTTTAATCGTAAAATAGCCGAAGTTAAACTAGAGTTATCCCTATCAAGTGATTTCGCTGCAATATATCGCCGGTAAATACCTATACAGACATCCAATTGGCACTTAGCCATGACCAGAAGTGTAATTTTTTTTCGACGATAATTTTTCAAAATTTTATCGTAAGTAGATCTGACAGCTCACAAAAACGGTTGAAAAGTGGTAGGAATAATTTCTACAACTTGGTTGTAATGCCTAATTTGTCTTCGTTTGCACGTCAAGTTTGAATGTGGTAATGTATGAGCATCTTATCTTATTTGCGATCTAAACAACACCCACACAGGGCGGTCGATGTCCATTCATAAGTTCCAAACGCAGATGCGGAAACCGGCTACCTCATATTGAAACCACTACAATACTATTATAGTAGTTAAATGACTTTATCAGCTTAGTACCGAAAGAGATTTTTTGATTTTATAGGCAATTTCAGTTTCAAACAAAGTATTGGTATTTTTTTTAACGAATGTGTCAAAGCAAAAAATTAGCACTTTCAATTACACGTTAAAAGCGGTGAAATAATTGAAAATCGCCTAATTTAGCTTTCATCAACCTACAAACAAAATTAAACATAAAATGTGATTACATTATTATTTTTAAGAACCGTTAATACACGTATAAAAAATAATAAACGGAAAGATCAAGTTGTACTCGCCTTTCCAGTACACATGAGAAGGTACCATATCGTCGGTCACATTCAACACGATTTCTATCAGAGAATCATGCATGATTCGGAAGAGGCCGCCGAGATCAGTATAAACAACACAGCCGTAAGCGGTTGCTATCCCATGACTATACAAAGAATGCCCGTGGCCATATTATCTAACTTATTACACAACTAAGCATAATATTTTGTTACACCCATCAGCCGTGTTATGATTTAGGGATCGTTGCCCATATTTGAGATCAAAATGAGATACGCCAACTTGTGAGTTGTCACGATAACTTTTATTTATTTATTTACTGGCGATTCGGAAGTTCATGGCAGTAAATCAAAATAGAAACGCAATAAAAAGGCGGTTAAGTACACAATACAATATAAAAATACTTTATTGTATAGACAAGGAAAGAGTAGAAAAATGTTACGGTCAGTAGAATTATGTATAAAGCAATAAGTACAAAAGATAACCGTTGCATGATTATGTATACATTTTGTATTGTTGTATTTAAATGTACCTACATTACACATTTTACATACATTTTTTTTCACACAAATTTATGAAAAATGCTAAAAATATATGAACATATTTATTCACACACATATTTATTTAACACTGCGTCAAAGATATCAAATTATGTAAAGAAACATTTGCCTCTTGATAACCTTGATATACACTAAAATCTTACTTGCGAGTTAAGTATTTGTTTTATACTTTACAACATATAATATAAAAATATAAAATGGTATTGGGAATGGAGATCATTAAATAGAATTAATTTATACCTTAGTTAGCGTTGAAGTTCATTATAAAGCAATAACTAATAAACACGACCTACGCCGATTTCAAGATCATTATCGTCTCAATATTGAGTGGGCGTGTTTTAACGATCAATTGTGAATATTATAACAATGTTCACAAGGCGAAGGCTACCCCGCGACAATACCGCAATAAATGCATCATAAAGCCATTATAATAAATGAACAGTTATTTCGCTTTGCAAGACAATGAATACAATTCATTAGTGATACAATAAAATCCATCTCCCATCTAAGAGTATATGGCCGTCGGCAATTTACCCAAATACTGCCGATGACAAGGCGCCTCGTTACTTTTATCTCTTCTCTAATTAAGTTTAGAGTACTTGTGACGCGTGTCTTAGCTTATGTTAAAGCGATTGTGGTCCCTAACATATACGGTTCCCTAAACAACAGCACGCAATTGCCGAAGAGTGTGCTGAGTGATTGAAGAATGCCTTTTCTTTATGTGATGTGGGCGCCGATCACAGATAACGTCCAACGCTCGGAATCGGAAGATTGATTCACGCAGCCCCCTATCGCTACGCTCATCTTAGATACACGAACGATTGGACAGAAGGCGCACGTGCCGCCACAGGCAACACGTGGATTCGTGACAATTTTATTCATGTTCGACAACAACAATAAATATTCCACCATTCTGCGTCGGCACTCTTACTAAAGATGGCCCACGAGATGAAATTTGAAGCTCATTTGAATAGCAGCTCAGGCTAGTATCATATTTTAGTATGCAAGTCGTCGGAATCTTCACAAATGCTTTCCACTCTTGACATGTTTAGTACGACCACACAAGACGGCTGAAGTGATGAAATCATAATTGATCGATAGAGGCCACTCGAGCGCTGTATCAGAAATTCAGTGAAAATTACGGGACCCGTTAATCTACAATTAAATTCATATCACGTTTTAATAACACGATGCAGTGTTTTAGATATCGAATTAAAAGGGAACAGACATATTATTCAGCTCAAGAGTTTTCCCTTGAATAGAACGGACTTAACCAATAGAATGTAGGTAGGCATCTGTCAGCATATCCGTATGAGGTCGTTGTATGTTTGGTCTTGGAACGCCCTACATTGTTTGTGCGTTCCACTAAAATAGTGCGCAACTCTTCATTTACATGTGTTCGCAGGTACTAAGTACATCGTGCCGAACAAGCGATTGTCCTCCGCCTTTTCGCTCATTGTCACTTAGTATGCAAACACTTCCCCAGTGTAACTGTCCTAGAACCTATTATGAACAGTTAAGATAATTACTTTCCAAACATACGAATAAATTCTTTAAATTAAGGGCAAGTGGGATATTTTTTTTCTATCTTATGTTGGTAAAGTTAAACACCTCGTTAACGAAAGTTAGGAATCCAAAAGAAAAAAATAAGACCGATAAAGTGAGAATAGCCTAAACTTGCAATTGTTATTATATACCCTGTATTATGTATGTTCTTACTATTGCTTTCAACTATGATTATTGACATAATATTTTAATGTTTGTAAAATAACTTTTGTAAAATATTGTAACAAGATAAACAATCTTATATGGTCAAACAATAGTAAAATGTTTCCGAGATATATAGCCAAGAAAGATCCTAACGAATTATCTGAGCAATAAGGCCCATGTGTCGGCCTGCGGTTGTAAGTAAAGCCTCTATGCAGCGCGCTTTACTGAATCTACATTGCAGTAACTATTTAATTGCAGAAATATTGAAATACATATTATAATTACCAATAATTATATAATACCATGCTGAGTATTTTTATGTTAGTAGAAACTCAATACTTTCGAAGAATTTCTTTATCTTTGCTAAACTAATTGTTCACTGAAATGAACGGTATATAAAAAGTTACGATGTAATTTGCATGTGAATGGGGCATGAGCGTGAAGTAGCAGTTATCGTAAGACAATGGAGACGCAGCAGTAATCGTTTAACAAATGATCCCTGTTGTTGCCGGAGCGACAAAGCTGGCCGCGACTCCTTGACACGATTGCCAGATTTGCTGGAATAAATAGCTGGTTGGAGTGACTTATTTCAGGGGTGGTAACTACATGAAAATTTCATGACGATTACAAAACAATTCACCTTTATTTTAGTTAATTAATTAATTACATTGCAAGACAAGCTAAACTCTTTACACAGCCACTTCTTAATTTTTCAATGGACAAAATTAAAGTACCAGACTGTCCTGATAAAACCAGCCACTTGGCAACCCTGCTCGTTGGAATCACTCCAAACACTTGCATCTGGCATTATTCAAGTCTATCTCACTTTGACATTTACATATAATTTGTAAAAGTTAACGGAACATTTTAACGTTGTTATTAATTAAAGTCGTGCAATCAATAACCTCGTTTGATTAAATTGAGCATACGACTTAGGGGTTAATGGAAGCAATATTTTCGTTTGATGTAATTTTGAGTAACAATCTGTTATTAAACGAGATACAAAATAGACAGTCTTAACGTAATACAATACTATATTTTTACGACGTTGATTCTGAAATAATTTTAAAGCCTTAAACGATATATTCTTATCATATTATAGATTCTTCAGGTATTTAAAAATAATATACCTTAAGCATTACTCAAAAGCGGCACAAACATTGTCAATCTCATTTTAATGAACATATAAAATTTTCTTTACATTTAAGATAGCGGAACGTTTCTTCGCATATTTTATTGTATGTAGAATAAAGAAGGAAAACTGGTTTATCACCGACTGAAATAAATAATACGAGTAAACAGCAACGTTGTGTAAACAATGATTATGATGTTTAGAGACGTTATCAATTCAAGTGAGAACAGGAATTTCGCTAAGAATCCATTGAAAATAAATTGAATTTATATTAGACTAGCTCTGCCCCGCGGTTCCACTTGCTACTACATACGAAGAACAAACATAGGGTGATGTTATATAGCCTATAGCCTTCCTCAATAAATGGACTATTCAACATAAAAATAATTTTCCAATTCGAACCAGTAGTTCCTGAGATTAGCGCGTTCAACAAAACAAACTTTTCAGCATTATTATTTCAGACCAGAATATTAGTTAGCGAAACGATTATTGTGGGTATTATCAAATACTAACAGTAAATATGCAAATAATAAAGTAAACACTCGTGGTTACCGGTACTTTGTAGCAGGGAAATTGTTGCGTTAAGGGCATCCCTAAGAGAATTCGTGGCCATTCGATAAAGGTCCTATTGATTTATTATCGAAATTCATAAAACCTAAAAGGAACTATGGGTATATTGTTTTAGTCAGACATGTGAATTCGGATAATAGTACGTATAGGGCATTAAACATTTATCAAGACTAATGTGTTCGCAGACCGGCGCGCCCGCGCCCTGGTAGGTCTTTGTTTGAATGCAGACGATATCATGGATGAAATATTAATTGCGCTACATCCCGTTCTCATGGGTTATGTTCGATATGATATAGTTATTTTCTCGTAAACGTTGTGTTGGTATAGCAATGTTAGCCTATTAGTTTGAAACGGATTCTCAATCTGGAGGCTTTAATCCTGGGTCACACTTTTGATTTTTAAAGATATGTGAAGAAAAACATCTGAAGGAAATACATACATGAAGGCTTTCTTTAAAAAACACAAGTTTTTAAAGGTTTTCGAAATCTACTAATCCGCACTTGGTCAGTTCGGTGGAATGTGGTCTCAGCCCATTTTACTCTGAGAGGAAAGCAAAGCCCAGGAGCTAAACAGTAGAGGGTTGACGATAGTGATGAAAGAAACTGTTCCTTTTAAGTCGTATTAAAAATACTTAACTCAGTTTTGTTGGTTCACAATTGAAATAGCCTTTTAAGTCTAAGTCTTGAGTCTAAAGAATAAAGAATAAGTCTATATATTAGGTTTTGTACTTAATAAACAGAAGATGTACACGTGTAATCATTTCGTTTTGGATTATACGAATGACACAAATCACGACCTTACACAGCTCGGATGAGAGTCCTAAGACTACAAGGACGCGAAACTAAGTCTTTATTTTTAGAGTAGTCTTGCAAAATTGAGTAGTATTTTATAAAACACTTTATACGCTTTATATCTAACGTAGACAGATGGCCTAGTATTTACATTACACTGTACTTATCTGTCAACATCGAGAAAACAATGTTATGCAGTTAAATAAATTGCCAGAAGAGTGTTTGCTCTCAATTGTAACGACCCGTTTATTTATACGTCGAGGGGTGTGAAGTATTCGTTAGCGAAATGGCGCTGCGCATGCGAGTGACATTGCTCGTGATCGCACCTGGCCGCGCAGACGGACGCGTGACGACGTCATGTCGTCTGCAACACACACATACTCTTCCGAGAATCGTGCCGTCTAATGCATGCACTGCACCTTTAATAACGCCCTGTGAATACAATGCATTCCTATAAACGATAAGCGTCAAATTACACGTTCCAAGTTCTCGATAATAAACGCATCACACGCGCATATCGTAACCGTGACATTCCAGCTCAAAAAACTTTTCGATTTTACCAACGCGCGATCGAAGAGCTTTCGCAAATGTATGACTCATCATTTTTCTATTCCATATGTTACGAACGTTGCAGCGAATATTTTACCGCGTCCTACGTTCAAAAACTAGTGATTACATCACAAAGTCATGCAAGTATTCATAGAGAGGATAAGCGCAAAGCGTTATGTGTGTCGGCGTTTAAGACATGTGCATTGTGTTGTTGATTCTTCAATGTGTGTCTACTTATTGGTAAACACAAAGATTAACAAAATGTCAGCATGAGAACATAAGTTAGTGGACAAAACCAAATTTATACAAAACTACATACAAGTAAATATACCTACAAGTATTTACGTTTGGCGTTTATTTATTTGAGGAGTGACTGAAAGTAGTTAATTTTTCATCGCAGTATGTTTCCGCCATGTGGGGTGTAATTATTTATATCTGCAGTCCTATTAATATGCGATTGCACGAGTAGCCAGTGGAAATTATTTGCAATAAAATGCAAAACGGTGTGCGGCTACAAACGGCTAGTCTTTACCTACCGCGTATTTTATATTTTAACTACATAACTAGGCAGTCGTACATGTGATAGATAGATATAAAATAATTTCAACTAATACTGCGAATACAAGTTTTAGTTTGAACAGTGAATTGGTTGTTTACATTTGAAAATTCAAATTTTTACATGTTACGTCCTATTGTTACCTATTCTTTCTACTCTCACTAACAAGAAAATACGCTATAGGAATTTATATATATGAAAATATCTGTTCAAATTCAAATTATACACGATGTTTGTCCAAATTTTGTGAACGAAGCCGTCTGGGCATAGTAATAACCACTGAACTAATTCGTAGAAATAAACACGCCGAATGGTTTGTGGGCGTTCGACGGAACAGTAAAATGAATTGGCATGGTGGAGAGAATGAACTGCACCGACTAATGACTTGTCGACCTTTTCCATTCACAGAAAAGGAATTGTGTAAAATAAAGCTTCCAATAACAAAGCACCCGACTACCTACTACTTAAAATTCTAAGACGTTCAAGCTACTTGAACAACCATTTGTTTACGATTTAGAAAAGAAAAAATATAACCTTAAACAGTGATAGTATTTAATGAAATCTAGTTAAGCAAATGATAGTTTACGACAGGAGTGTAACAATCATTTCATTGACAGGAACCACGACCGGCCGTAAGCTTGCGCGCCCTATACAACGAATAAAAAATTAAAAACGGAACTTCAAACGGTTAGCAACTGGCGAGCAATAAATAAAAATTTTAGGTAATGAATTCGTCAACGTTCCTTTGAGTACCTGTTCGTCTCATTACGAATTCCGCGTCGCGCGCATCACGCCGTGAGAGCAATGTTCAATGAGTGCGCTGCGGACAGAGCTGATGTTTCAAAAACAGGTTTGCATGTCTGGATCGATGTTTGCGGTCACGATATCAAGGATGCCTACTCGAGCGAACCACAAAGTGGGCCGCGCGTCGTCCCGCCATTATCCAGAGCATCCTACTTATTAACCATTCGAATCTTAAATCTTTACGTTCACTGTTTAAGATCTAAAAGCCTCTCCTACAAGTATTTTTTTCTTAAAAAAAAGAAAAATAATATCACAGGATTTCCATATTCAGCAGCCTGTCGGCTTCCCAGCATGCAGTTGTTTTTGGTACCATAGCCATGATTCTATTAAAGCTTTACTCCTCTCCATTTCATTGTTAAACCTGTTGCCAACGAACAACTAGTCGTCACTTGTAAAATATTACACAAATGGGAGAATCACAATGGCTATGGTGACGCGCAGTTTTCTCCACAGCGGGGATAATGTTGCTGAATGTTACCGCTTTGTGAGTACGATGATTGTCATTCATCAGTCACGTACGTTAAATTAAATCCTAATTGACGGAACAATTTGCGCATACGATTGCACTACGGGGGATTTAAATAACCTTTACGCATAGTTATCCATGCTTATCCGTTCAATGGACGGCAGGCATATAATTGATATTCACTTTACACTTACGAGGTCGGCTTATAAAGCAGTTGAATAATGTCTTTCTCGGAGACAAAAATGCAAATCTGATGCGTTTTAATACGCAGAGCTACGTCCACTGTTACTAACTCGCAACTAAATTATTGCATCCATAACACGACATCCATTTAAATATGAATAAGCTATTTTAGTACTCAATAAATCGTCTCGGCCGTTGAAATACATAAAATGGTTTTCGTGAAAGTTCTTTTTTTACAATGGTATATTATTTATATTTATCGAACGTAACTTGAAACTTATTGGCCTACGAATTTGGGATTAAAAGCTCAAAGTGAACAGGCTAAAGAATGTTCAGAAAGGGCTAAATTCATATAAAACGACTCCAAAAATAATCGCACGCTAATCAAAGTGCTATTTCTCAGATTAAGACAATACGGAGACGAATGACAATTGGAATGCGAAATGAAGCTCGGAATGCAATGCACAGTAAAAATACAATTTAATGTCGGTGAATCTAATAGTATTATACTATAAAGCTTTAGGGCGAACCACTCACGATTGGAGCTCGTTGATGCGATTACTCAGAAGAGATGCACTTTTACTGTCCATTAATTAACTTCAGTGTTTAAAACGTCTTGGGTTAAATTGCATCTCTCAATAAATTGGTGCTATTCCTAGTAAACAAAGGGAATGCAACAAGAGAGTGTAATACAATACCTAATTGAGTCTAGTGGGTGTGGCAAATGGCATGCATTATATCTATTGCAAAGTGGTCATTCCAATGGCATCTATAATCAATTTCAAGTGAGGCTAGTGTTATATGAAGTGTATATAATTCGAATGCCTCAGACTGAAATAGAGCGGAAATAGTTCATAAATAATTAAATATCCTGTTGTTATGTAGAAAAAATCAGCAATAATAAAGCAACACTGGAGTCCTAAATAAGGAATTGTATTTATACTATCTTAATAGTTTCCTTTATCATAATTATATAGGATATTTAAAGGGGCAGAATGAAGGATTAAACTATATTTGAAATGTATTTGCTTTCTGGGTTCACATAACAAATAACTCAAGAATAACTCAATCAATTAAATTTTGTAGTGTTAAAAATTTTAGTTCTAAGATTTATTATTAAGCTGCACACTTGTGTTTGGACAAAAAAGGTATTCTATTTTTTCCTTTTGTAGAATTCGAAATTTATTTACACTTGACGTAATTTTAATAAACTGATATCAATAATTAGATCCTCATATAAGACCATTTGCAGTTTGCTAAGCTCTGTACCTAAACTCACGCGAGCCGAGCAATAAATTTTAATACCTAAAATAAAACGAGGGTCACACCGCACTGGCGTGCTCACGTAACCCACGAATTTTAATGCAAATTGTGACTACGTTACCCGTATATAATTGCCCGCTATAAAACGACATGTCAAATTATACCCGCTCTACAGAATACTAAGTTAGGCCTATATAAACTTTTAAGTACATGAAGTAGAACGCGCCGTCTATATACCTTGTATTAAGAATAGAAAATTATAAAAAAAANATAAAAATTGAATCCCATTACAGAAGCAATTATGTAGAACAAACACGTCAGTCAAGTGATAGTGGCGCAGATGCGTATACGCAGTGCAGTTACGACAAAAGAAAAGCTCCGCGTTTTTCTTATTGTCTGGCCTTTGTCCGGCAGATAGAATGGGAACCGGTACAAAAAACATCTCGGCATAGAGGCTCTTGTGGTTATGGAGGTACCTACATACCTACTCGTAGTGCCACCGTACAATAGGGACCACTTAAACGCAATATAACTTGTACTAAATTACAATACACTTTTTTCTCCTTTTGGGCGTAACGGATTTTTACACAAATACTGAGAATGAACTTTAACATTCGTGTAACTGTAGATAAAAACTGACAATCTAAATAACCTACAGCTATACTAATGTTAAAGTTTAGAATATAGTAATCTTAAAATGTTTTAATCTGCAAGTTTTGTTATATTATACTAACACTGCCTCCAAGCGAAACCTCCCTCAGTTTCAATTTCGAATACGGCTAGATGCTGTCATACTCATATTTTATTGGATTATAGATTATTCATTATTTTTATGACGATGTTTTACGATGATATTGCCAATGTGCCTGTCGGTCTTCATCAAGGAAAGGCAACACAGCCTCCATATAAACTTTCCATCTGCATGCATGAGATTACGAGTTCGATATTAGATTACAAGTACCTACCAGCTTTCAAAGAATGCAGTAGAGCCGTTTTGTAGTTTCTATTTCGGGGCATGATTATGCTTTCGTCGATCAGAGCAATGCGCTAGTACTAAAATGGAAGCGAAATTGTGATCAAAGCAGCGGGCTGAAAGTACTCACTTTTATGCATCTAGTTATATGGAGTTCGATAGAGAATTACGAGTTACGAGAACTCGTCACCGCGCACGTGTATGCGAGGCTAATCAAACTCAGTACCGCGCCGGACCGAGGCACCGAGAGCGATTCCCACGAGAGTCAAAGAGTAAACCCTATGCAATAATCATAACGTATCTTTCAACGATGTCGACATTGTCAACCTTGCGTGTGTATTTGCGAATGATGATATATGTATGTATTGTATGAAGCTTTGTGTTCAGTGATTTATACAAAAGCCCGCTCTGATTCCCTAGTTAGTTATTTCAAGTATTTTAAACGAATTCTAATGATTTGAAAGTAATGTCTAGTATCAGAAAAATAAAAAAAAAAGAAACTGACTTGTATACCACAAAAAAGTAAAAAAATAATTTTAATTTATTGGTTTCACAGCACACAGCACATAGTCCCGAAGTCGGCGCTCAATATATTTTGTTAGATTACAACGACGAATCTTTGTCGTACAAGTATATGAGCTATATACAAGAACTTCAGAACTATATACAATGTATTGTGTCGAAATCGGTTCTTCCTAACCAGAAATTTCGATGTAACAAACAAAAAAATAGTCAGACAGTCGAATTGAGGACGACCTCCTTTTTGGAAGTCGGTTAATAAATATTTTATGATGTTAATAGATACAAATAATACAAAATAATTATCGAAAATAAATTAAAACAATAAACCGTGTTGTAAAATATCGCGATCGTAGCATTAAGCCCTGCGTGATAAATTGTTTTGATTCTCGTTAAAACCAAATGTTTTTAAACCTTTACATTAATATCTGATTGCAAAACTTCACTACCGTTTGTGTTCCTCGCGTCTCCTATGCTGTATAAAATAATAAACGTCTTCGCATTGTCATAAACTAAAATTACATGAATTTAACATGCAACTACGATAATCCTTGACCGGTTTTCCGGAGATAACTGCTCGCTCAACTTCTGCCTTTTTATATGTGGGTATCAATCATTTACACGCTTGGCAAAGGTTGTATAAAGATTTTTAATTAAGAATTCTCCAATCTAATCTGCAATCGAATCGAAGCAATTCGAGCGCTCTACATGCCATTATTTATATGTGAAATTATATAAAGACGTGTCCAATTATCAACTACGGCAATCTTAAAAACAACATCAATATAACAAGTTGTTTAATAAAGGTGCATATTGACGTAAAACTAATTAAACCGACAATAAACAAACAGCACATAAAAGGTGCGTGAAACATTGTATCTCCCATGCAAAGCAATATACCGAAGTGCAGTATCAATCAGGAAACATCAAATTTTACGAGCCCTACAAAATCTCGACGGCACATCGACAGGGGTAACGCATAATGCAATATTTGGGTTAAGTAAATTAAAATCCAACGCTCGAGTTACAGTAGCTCGTAAAATAAAAATCCACTTCGCAATGCTCCATTAGTATTCTTAATCAAGTATGGGTTTTTTGAGAAACATACGACGCTTACAATAACTTTAGAAACAGTCGGCTACATTACGCATACGGACTCTGGGCTTGAGATTTACAGTTAGGTATACTGATTAATAAATACCTAAATAATCCTAATAACAATGCACAAAGAACAAAATTACAATTTAAATTTACTTCAAGCGTACTTGAAGAAACACAGGTAATAAACATAACGTGTAAAAGAAAATAATAGAATGAATGCAGTTAATAAAGCTGAACATGAACAATCAGCATAAACAATCTTGCTATTTATCCTGTTTTAATAACTTAACCTGGTGGCAATTAAAATAACTAAACCAGTTACATCGTTGAATGTGAGCGCAATTCCGCAAAATCTGTGTAATATAACAGAGATACCATAACTCAATGGCCAGCTAATGATATAAATGGCTTGCTAACAAGACGCACTTTCAATTTGTAGATATCCGTTTAAGGCTAAGAAATGTTCTGTTCGAAATATATGTAAATGAATAATCGAAAAAGAATAATTGTAAGCCCTTCTTGTACTCTAACTTATAAAGCATTAATACAAATGAGATAATTCCGAAATAATATATGAAATTATGGACGTTATTGTAACATATGCAGTAATAAACTTAAGTTTTCAATAATAAACAACAATTAATGATTCGTCAGAGTGGCGGTTTAATTATAACCTTTTTACTTATTTTTTTTTAAGAAAGTGATTATGATGAATTAAATTTATTATTATTTATAGGTGAGTTAGACCTATCTGTTACAGAACTGACTTTAAAAAAATGTTCATGATCCATAAATTATTTTGTGTAATCATGAAAATCATCTTGTGGAAGTTTTCTCTTTTGAAATATATAAACTTACTTAGAACAATATTTATTTTGGCTTAATACAAAGTAAGAGTATGTTAATCAAAGTAAGCACTTTAGTGATAAATGGAAAGATTTTTCGTGAAGTGGCGATTTCTACGCCAAAAGTTGACACGCTAAGTATAAATGTCTTATTTGCTACAGATTGAGATCAGAGTGCTAACATAGCTACTCAGAATACATAATATCAATCTCGTCGATAACAGAGCTTATAGCACGAGCTTTCTAGAACGTGAGTTATAAATCTTGGAAAACGCTCATGCAGTCGTGGCCAACCAAGATACTGTTCACTAATAGGCTGCAGGCGAGTCGGTGACCGGCAGTCAACTAGAAGCATTTAGCATAAATTGATTTATTGTTTATCGGTCACTAGTGAACACGAGACGAACTTAATCAAGCCAACTAACAGGTCAATATATCATGGGATTAATGTTACATATCGTTCTAAAGCACGAACACCCCAGCCCTAAATTCAGATGCCCTGTTGCGAATGGCAGCATCCCGCACACTGGCCGCAAAAACAAAAATAATAAAAGAGGAAATGTGCATGATCGACGGCGTACAATGATTTTACTGGCGGCAAAACATAATTTGTTTGTAGTATTCCTCAGAAACATTAAAAACAAAATCACTTCTGGCATCACTACACTGAAAATAGCTTGTAACCTACATCTCATTACAAATCTGAAATATCGAACGACATAGGTCATTTGAACCAGTGTCATAGAAAATATTTTATCTTGTCTAATTAGTTCAGAATTTTTCATCCAATGTTTGTTACATAAGGGCTCTGTCCATGACTTGCAATTGTTATCCTTACCATTGCTAGTTCTTTTAGAAATTCATAGAACACATTTGCCACTCTTAATCTGTATAGCGAGAGTATAATAGTTTGTGCTATACCACTGTACCATACGGACAGATGTCGCAGACGGACAAACAGAGGGATATATGGACGGAAATTAAATAAAAAAGGTTTTATGACACCAAAATATGATTATGGAAACCTAAAAACGAGTTCAATCATGCAAAGAAGGGTTCCATGTACGTACTAAAATTAAATACGATATAAATTAATGTTTCCAGCTTTATTATGAATTATTGAGACATAACACTGTACGTAATGCAGTTCATCAAAATATTAGGGCTAGCTTCTCAACTCAACTCAAAATAGTTTCTTTCCATTTTCAATCCAATTTTGTATTGATTTCATTTAACAATATATTATATACATTGTACTCAATAATAAATGAATACTTTTCAATTTAACACTCCAATTTCGTTGTGGAACAAAGTCAAGCCTTAGGGTATTGTAAACAATGTGGACAGATGCAAATAGGCCCCTGGACGTAAAAAGCAGTTGACCACCCGTGCACACCCCGCGGGTGCGCGGCCTAGGCATGGTGACCTGAGATCGATTCGGATAAATCTTTAAAATCGATATTAATTTAAAATAAAACGATTGTCAATTTTCGATTTTTTTTGTTGCAATCACATTTTTAAAAGAGTGAATATATAAAGTTCAACTGCTTACATATATTTCCTTTTGGATTAAAAAGGAAGACTTTTTTCGCAGATATTCCGAAAGCGGCAAATAATTTAATCCAAAATAATTATATTTTGATAAATCAATCTTTTAGTCGATAGATTTTGATTCGAATCGATATTTTTGGGGTAGAATCGCCATCCCTAACGTCGAGCAAAACCCACAAAACCTGTATGCGTGCAGCCTGTCCGCAGACACGCTTCGTGGTAATCGAAAATTGTAATTGGCTAATTGCGATAAGAGCAGAATCGCGCCACAACTGCCTGCCGCCGGTCACTGTCTTATATTTGATTAAAGGGACACAACTCTACCGCATTCATAAGTAATGTAGTCACGATGACCCATAATTACAATAAAATGATTGAGCACTTATATTTGTATAATTTTGTTTGTCATGATCATTTCATGTATGATAAAGTTAAATAATGTCATCGAAATTATTATCCGCAAATTCTCTCACCGTATTATCGTAAAGGTTAACTGTTAAACTTTGAGGTAGATAAAACAGATAATCTTTTAAAACCACAGTTTACAGGAGTTTCACGCATTATAACACTATTTTACACACACAGACAGACGTAAGCCATTATAATTCGGCAAATGGGCACTTAGATCTCATTAATTATTATTTCTTAATCGGAGTTAGCGTTTCTTTAATAAAAAGAAGCCTAAAACACAAATAACACATGTTAAATAAGTAAGTTTTTTTTATTACACAAATATATAAGACAATGCAAATACGAAGTGGCAAGTGTTAATATACAAAAAACAAAAGGTGTTGTTAACATAACAATTACTGACTTAACCCGACCGTTCAAGTGAGGTTGTAAAAAATTAACACTAAAACAACGTTAAATGAATTCTACCTTCTGCCACAGTTTGTATTTATGAACATCTAACTTCGTGCAATTATCTCTATTCGTATTAACCATTTTTATTGCTATGAAATTTACGCGTATAATAAGATTTGTGTCAATAATTGAAAGAATTACATAAATCTGTCGTGATTTGTAAGGCTAGATAATATACATATATTTTACATAAACAGTAGGTATGCCACAGGCCATCAAAAACTTTCTCACGACGGACCCTTTCGTAAATCTGCAATGAAATGCTCTTCACGATTTAAGTTATTATGTCACATTTTGATTTATTATAGAAACCTATGCCTCATCAAATCATGGCCGCCAGTGCGATGTCGCAAATTGCCGAGCACACATTTGTCAATATGCGTGTGCTTAGAAATTGTCTTGTTGATACTAACCGTTTAAGAATCTTCGTTCGCAACGTGCAATCGATGAGAGAAAGTCAATTTATGTAACTGAAAGTTACTACAGAACTAATATTGATTAAGATGATCGATAGTAATTTGAATACTTATTATTAACGACGTGTCGTGACGCAAGCGAGACGAGTATCCGAACGTTACTGTTCGAGAGTACACGTGTTTAGATACGACACCGTTTCACCGTAAAGAGAGTTTGGGCACAAAGATTTCTTCTTTCATTTTAATTAGCATCTAATCAAGGGATTCATTTAGTTGAGACTGATAGACGATTTATGGGCTTTAGACGGCAAACTTTCTCACGCGCTTCACGTCTCAGATTCAGCGACGCGCGGCAATCTCACTTTATGGTCCGCACTCAAACAATCTGTCTAAACTTTGCCGATTTTTCTCAAATACTCGTAGGTACAATTGACACCTTTCACTTATCACAGTGAAAACAAAGAAAAAACAAATTTAATAAACGACACAATTTGAATTGATTGTTTTAAAAAATAACTATTTAGCTTTACATGATACTCGAAGCACAGTACAAATGTAATTTAACACACATACAGTACAGTTTAAATTGATCATAGTTTAAATAAATAATTAACGCGCTTATATACGTTTACTGCCCGTAAAGATTATGTAGCTAGTTAATTTCAAAAGCAGCTACTTTTATAAAAAAAGGTGTATACATACGCATTTTATTTTCAATTATTATACCATATAAATTGAAATTCAATTTGACCCATCTACAGGATGCGCCGTAATCATCAATGAAAATGGTAATTAGATTTATCTTACTTCTCTTTGGAGAAAAATAGTCGTTATAGCGACATCGATATTATTTTGTGTCCATCTCGGTAAAGAAGAAGAATAGTACTGCCGTTCTACGCATCATTCGACGGATATTTAACTTATTACAATATAAACATAATTTTATCCTGATTATCCTTAAGAACAGAGTAAACCAATGATTGTTATCTGTCTTTGAACGCGAACCAAGCCGCGGGGAAATGCTATTAGAATATAAAAAGGTGACAACATGTTTAATGAAAAACATCCTAAAACAAAACAGTAACCAAATTTGACGAAATTTTAACTTAAAGCGATAACAGTTAATGGAGACAGAACTATAGCGTGGAAAACTGCTGAAAAGGCGGCCGAGGTAGGTTTCAGTGCGGAGGCAGGCGGGGAGGTGCGCGTACGCACGGGGCGTGGCCGTGCGCCGCCGCCGGCCTGCCAGAGCCGCTGCGGATGCTGCGGCGGACGCACCTGTCGTACCGTGCGACCACTCGCGACCACCAACGCCAACTAACGTCGCGCACGTTACTCATATTAAATCGATATAGTGACATGAGTGAGTGTACAGTGCCAGTGATCGAATAGCACACGAAAATCAGACTCTGCGAATCGGGAACCACCCTAGGTCGGTAGCGCTATAACTTATCTCCTTATCACGGTGTTGCATGTTTTGATTGTGCGCGCAATCTTCGCCGTGCAAATATTGTAATTTCTCTTGTTAGTTAATTAGCATGCCCGCAATATGACTCGCACCGCATAATTACACGAAATACAAAAAAAAATAACATTACACATACACGAAAACATTTGACAAGTTTATTTAATTTTTTACCACAAAAAGGAAACTTGGACTAAACTTTTATACCGTATGTATTGACTTTAAAGGTTACTAATGACTCTTGGCTGATAAATTTGATAAGCCCTAAAAGTTCATTATTTCCCAGAATAAGAGAGACCGTGTAAAGTAATCAATCATACAACTTTCCTCAGAACAACGAAAACTGATAATGGAGAAATGAGAACACAATTAAAAATATGCCTTTATATGTATAAATAGGCAGTTCAATAGCTTTCGCTCCTTTGTATGTTAACCAATTTTTTTTTGTTTAAACTGGTAGCTGTTTGACGCGCCTTTGTTATCTATCAACATCCTTTATTCAATAATAATTATGGTCAAATTTCGACCGCTAGGCGATTATAGACGACTTATATAAATAAACAGAATTTAAATAGCTAATTTCCACTTGACCGTTATTTTCTAAACTTGATTTTTCGCATGACCGAAAAATAATATGGCATGCTACACTTCTAGCTCTACACTAGGATTTTTTACATTGTCGTGGGTGCCATGGCCACATAAAAAGTCGAATACATAAAAGCCCAGACCAGAACAGAAATATAAATTCATCACTCAGATTTTTTGCCTGGTCAGGGATGGAACCTGAAACCCACTGCGTGTCAGTCACTCCAGGTCACCACGCGATTCGTCCTACTCTGTAGGATAAACCGGAATAATTTCATCATTACTTAAATAGTTACTTTTCATCTATTTTATTCTATTTCTTCTCTCTATTCAGTATAAATTTAGAAATAGCTAAACAGATTTTGACAAGAGTATGAGGCAAAGATATGTATAGCTTTATAGGGATGTAACATAGATTAAACTTTACCCATGATTCTTATTTAAAAATCAAGAAGTAGAGTAGCGAGCAGAACTTCGTTATTAATAAGCTTCATATAAAAACATGACGAATAACACGAGAACTCGCACTTGACCGTGTTTCATTGATCTATGTGGTCGTTCACCCGCTTATATGCGTTCATGCGACACGTTATTCGCGATTTTCAAAATATTTTTAACAATCTGTGTTCTACATTCTTGCTTAATTTAAAATAAAACACGCAAAAATCTGTTTATTTGTTACAATTTATCGCTATTCTGTTCTAAAGACATTCAAAAGCAAATGCAAATCAGTAGTGTTGTCTTGCACATTTATTCTTAGAAATACGATAACTACCCGTACATCATCAGGGACTGTCGTAAATTCCTTACTGACAAGACTCATTTCCTTTAGACATGACAGACAATTATTTATTAGTAACATTTAATTCATAAAATTACCGTACAAGTAATGTTTACGTCATACATAATGTGACTTTACAACTTGCCATCCTTTTTAGTTAAATGTGTAGTGTAAACGAAAATTATGATAACAGTAAATTTTGACATCATGAGCTATTGGAAACAATTAATACTTTTATTTTGTTACAAACATATTTTTATAAAAAGGCGTATATATTTTTACGGGCACCACACACAGTCCAGCTTATTTTGAGGTGGATACTACCACCCTAGAAAGAAGAAGTGACATATCTATAAATAGATAGACCTATAGATAAATATTGATCCAATGGTACATGTGTTCCTTCCACTGACAGACAAAAATAGCCTTATGTAAAATACTGAAGAACTCACCACGACTAGTACAGACTAGAAGCGAACAGCAGTACGTTACGAGATATTTGCATTAAAAAAAGAACTAATTAGCAAGACTAGCATTTTGTTTCACACTAATTCTAGCTTGCATTTGTTTTGTTGTGCATCTCTCGAATTCTATGTGTACTATCTGCTTTTTCCTTAGAACTAAAAATTCTCTTAGAACTAAAAACTGTCAATTGAATTACGATCGCGAAGTAGCGAACGCGAGCAGTAAATGTAAGTATGCCGCCTAATAAAATCGTTATATATCTCAAACTTCTAATTTTAATACACTGCATCAATACTAACGTTATGATGACCGAACGGTTATTTATACCAGTGTTATGTCATAATACTCATAACAGCCGTAGGTATTATAATTATAACTTATTCCATGCTAACAATAAAACATTTATGGCAAATAGTTTCAATACCTAACTCCAGTAACAAACAACTTAATTACAAAAATTAAATTTAAATATGCACATTTAATATGAACCCACATAAATTTCCGTCTATTATTCGCAATCAACTGTGGTTAGTTCTACCGAACAACCTGTATTTTTCCTGTAATACTGTCAATTAATTAGTATGCACAATAAAAATAACACTTAGTTCGATTTAATATGTTACCTATTTTATATAATAGCATTTGAATTGTTAAAATTTGCAATAACTATAAAATTTATAGCGTTTAAATATCTTATAAGTATATGTAATTATGTCAATGTTACACACTACAAAGTGTATCTATCATACTTAATTTTCATAACCATTTATAATCCAAAACCAATGTTTATTAATCTTTATTAATATCATAACATTGATACACAATCGTGATCTTAGCTAATTAATTTCGCGCAGATGGAGGGCGCTCGTTTGTTACTAAATCCCATCAACATAAGAAAGATCGTTCACGATTTTATTTGTACCTAGCAATTGCCCAGCGGTTTACCCGCATTATAAGAAAGTAACATGACAATTGACAAATATACTGAGACCTATGTGGTCTGAGTATATCAATAACAAAAATAGAGTTCAAAAAAATACTTTTGACTTTAAATCATTATAATTTTTTATAGAGTGATTCGATAGAGTAGTCGATTTTAATGAAATAAAGACTACAGGGAAACTCAAGATACGGACTATAAATTTTTTATTCTTCGAATTCAATTTAACGGATTTAATTTGATGCTATTTCAAATACACAGTCTAATAGACTCCAAATTTATTGTTATTATAACTTACTTTCAGTCCTCCAAACATCTTTTTAGAAATAATAATATGCGTTGCACAGACACGTGCATTTAATTTTTATTATTTGTATAGATTCGTATAACAAAACGTATTTCGTATAGCTTACTTTCGTATGACGTATGTTGTTGGTATGAATTTATTTAATAATTAAAATAAATTAAAAATAGCTATTTCAATTAATTAATTTAATTTATAACACCGCTTTGTACCTTATTTAAATCCAAATAAAGATTATTGTATTGTATTAGCTTGCTTTAAATCACTCGGTAAAATCTATTTCTATAGTTAAATCTTACTTCCTGTATTTCGATAAATTTTATGTGCCGTGAGACATTCTCGTAAAATAGTACGTAGATTACTATTACAACGCAACGTAACAATAAACGACAAAATATTTCATTAAGTATTCATAAATAAAAACTCGAATTCATATTTGCATAAAAAACGATTATAAAAATTAACAATAATACGAAGCAATTTGTTATAATTCACGTGCTTCACTGATCTTCTGTTTTTTGCCTCAAAACTTAATGATTGCAATAATTTACGGATGCAAAAAGATACAAAAAAAATCTTAAAGTTCCCGAACACTTAAATGCAGAGCAACCTTAATTTTATTTAATTTCAAACATAAGCATCGTGATAATATAACGGTTACCGAGTATCAAACGATATTGTACACCAGCGTTTTGTGCATAAACACGGCAGGTAGCGCTCGCGTACGGAGCGCTAACATCCGCGTGGTCTGGCAAAGCTCCGCAGCTACGGAATGTCATTACCGGCATTACCGCTCAACACCAGTAGTTAGCCTTACACTACTTCAGTACGAATAGCTTTAAGTATAAGACAACTTCACAAATATATAATACTAGCTTATTCCCACGGCTCCGTCCGTGTCGGTCGCATTTTTACCACGGTGAAGACTATTCTGTTTTAATGCAGGTCATAAAATATCTGTATGCCAAATTTCAGCGAAATCCAATCAGTAGCGAGAAATATTAACGAAGATACACCCCTGCAAACTTTCGCTTTTTAGTAATTACGAAGATAGTAAGAAGTAATACCAAGAAATCTTGCATGTCTAATACTACGATAGGACACTTTAATATACATAGGACAATTAAATATAATTTCATGAATTTGAAAAAATGTAAATCGCATATAAATTACAATTTTATAACAGTAGTGGACTAATGTGCTGTGAATTGCAAATATCAACGCATAATGTGACTGTTACTACGTAGGATTCCATCCTTTTTGGTCGTTTGTAGCTGTCCATTGATTCTAGTTTCCATTTAACATTGGATTGTAGTATTTAATTTCCTTAATTTATTATAATTGTATGTATAATATTAAAGCGTCTGTCTATAATCTCAAAATAACAGACATATCGGTCTTTACAAGGACAAGAATAATTTAAGTTTGGCGTTATTCTAACTTCAATAAAAGTATTTTTTTAAATAATGAAATTGAAGTAAATATATAAAACAAATTAATTATGTGTTATATAGAGGCGTGCAACTTCAACCCACGCCGAACATTATGTGTTACATGGACGTGTACAACTTTATTCCATGCCAAAAATATACTCCAAAACGCGTCAAAAAAGCCGTGCACGAGAATGAGCGATAATAACCTGGATAATGACCTGGATGAACCCTGGTATTATTTTATCATCAATCCATTACTGTACCACTTTTAAGAGAAAAGCGAGGTCTCAGCCGACTGTTCTGGCCAAGAGCGGATTAGTACCTCTGAAAACTCTATACTTAGCAGTATCAATCATGAACTTTCCTCACGATATATTTTTAGCCATTAAAGCAAAATTATAAAACGGTCATAATTTCGAAAACCAATTTATGCGTGCCAGGATTTTGAATCCTGGACCTCTAGTGTAATAAGCCGGCATCTCATTACTATATAATCACTGCGTCTACACATAAATCATTATGAATGCAAATCTTCTAATTGATAATAATGAATGCTGATAAACGCCGGATGCAAACAGTGTGTGAAGTGCGTATACTAATATTAATTTATCGGCCATTGCCTCCAGCTCCTGAAAGCTACTCGAATACGCTGCCCTATCATTGCTTAATGACGCGAGAGAAGTGATCGAGTGAAGGGCAACACAAGAGTAAACACTCGTTAACGCGCAATGATGATTTCATACCGGTCAAGGAAACGTCTGTAGAAAAGCCTTCGTCAGAACGTAAAGCTCGCATATTAAGCGTCAATGTTGCACTAATTACACATGTATTGAGATTTTGCTTCGTTTACTATTCCTTGAACGGACACATAAACGTGCGAAGTTTAACAATGATAACGGTTACGAATAGCGAAACGACGGAGATAAATAATTCTGCGTTGCGAACAATACGAAATCTAATATTACCATGTATATTCCCGAGCTAGCCGTGCGACTAGCGAAATAATCGCAATAAGGCAAAGCAACGGAGGTGCGCCTGCAAACAGAGATCGCTTTAATCCAGTTTGTTTGTATTCTCCATATGAGGTTCTACGCATTCGAAACCATTCAAGCGCTCCACTCGTATTGAATGAAACCAATTGAAGTTCACAAAGCGAATAAACAACGTACATTCTTGTCGTTTCCTAAGATGGAATATTGCCAACTTTTACTTCAATAAACGATGAACACAATATAGCTTAGTTATGTAGGCGATTGAAGCGTCGCAAAGGGCTCGCCTTGAGCACCTATTGGGCAAGTAACTGATTGCAAACGTTAACGCGCTATGACTTCATTTGTCATTTCCCTATAAATCTAGCGATAAAAAATCAATTATTAAAGCACCAAAAAGCTAATAAGTTGCTCAAGAATGATAGTTACGGTAATAACTTTAGTATTTCTTACAAAGTCGTAAATCATATTAGTAATTAACCATTAATTTTGCAAAATGTGCGAAACGCGGTAATTATGTGTTATAGCTTTTGAGAGTGCAAAGCTATTAATGACAATAATAGGAAATGTTGAAACGGCTTAATGTTAAAATATAGAAAATCATAAAGTCGTACACATTCATTTTCTAAGCTTGTTCCTGAAGACATAAGCAGGAAATGCATACATATATTTACGTACTATATCTACGTGACGCATAACTATATGTATACACACGTGAAACAGTGTTGAAATTGTAAAGCATATTATCGGACTGAACAAAAAATACTAGCAACCAATACTTGCATAGCAAGTTGCTGTATACGTATTAATCAAAAGAATACTGGCTCCTGGAACCTTGAGCGACTATATTTATAAAGTTATTTACACACAGATAATTACAGAATAATAGTCGAAAAAATTATTTAAGTGAAAAAATGAATGTCCAATTAAAATATAACAAAATAATTATGGTATTCAAGCATTACGCTGTTGTTCTTAAAACAATTTTATGTCTGGACCAACAAACACGCAACAGATTACCCTAATCCAGGGATGGCGAATCAATGGCACGCGTGGCAATGATGGCACGCGACACAATATTTTGGACACGCCATGTCTTCAATCTACCTATGCGAAAATATAGATTTGCCGACCTTTTTTTTGGTCGTCAATACTTTTTTGGAAATTTTTGGTGAATGGTACAAATGTAATCGCCGAAGTCAAAATTTGACGACACTTCAATGGCATCATTAAATATTTATCTAAAAAATGCCACGTTAATACATAAAGATTCGCCACCCCTGCCCTAAACCGTCCATTGTTGCGGTAGGCATCAGGTGCGGACACTGGAGGTTCAGATAATAAAGGTGGTATGCGTGTCAAGCGGGCAAACAGGCAACAAGTAGTCGGTGGTGCTCCCGTCTGGCACAAGTGCGTTGTATTTGTCGCGTGCAAACAATGCTCCCGGCACGATGCACGGGTGCGAGACAGATAATATTACTTGGACCAAAAAAATAAAGACAACCTCTTGAAGTACTATTGTTTACCGAATTTCGCAGTAAATCTGCGAAATTCGTTCTTAGCAAGCAAATTATGCCCATTGCATTCAATGTGAAGTGCACTGAACAAAGAAGAATCTCGGTGACAATACGTTGCGACATAAAGCGATTGAAAAAAGATATATAATCTGATCATGTAAAAAATGTACCCGTGAAAGATCACAATCAGTTAAAAATTATTACAACAGCAATAAAATTTACCATGCTTTTCAGCCCAAATACGAGCGCAAATAAGGCTTTAGTATAATGTTCTTCAAGGCACAGTCTTCTTTTTTCGTCTGAGCTCTAACATATGAACAAATAACACTTGCTCGTAATAAAAATATTTTGACAGCGTAGATATCACAAAACTACTTCAGAATATTTGAATAAGCCGGGAACCAGTTGAGTTAGAACAATTATTGTACGACTATATTCAAAGAACGGACAGGGCTGCGGCTGTTGAATAGAACAGCCAGGGGCGCCATGTTACAATATCAAATAAGACAAATACATACAGTACTAAAATGTTAATTAATATTTATTTTAATATAATTTAATGTAAAAGAATTATTACTGGCCGTTGTCATTACAAAAAAAGGATTTCTCTATTACATCTCCACAAGAGCGAAATTAAGTATTAAAACTGTATGAAAATATACAGAAAACACGCAAACAGCATGCAAAATGCGAGTGCACAATGTATAGTATCAATCTTACAGATACGACAGTTATTCAGACGCCTTGTAGACAAAAGCCTGCTCATTGGGTGCAGCGGTGCTCAAGTAAGTGTAAAGTACTCGAGTAAATACGAAGACACATAAAAAAAAAAGTCGCGGTTATTCATCGAAGGACTGAATATCTATAATATACTTATGCCATATGATATGGCGTAAGCATATTGGCTGCAAAAAACCATACAAGACAGCCACTTGACAACTAACACCACTAACACAAGCGTCTATTAGACGATACAGAAATTGAATCACGTTTTGTTTCTATATCTTGATCCTCAAATGGTGGTTCCGTTGAATCGACACACTTAGATTATGTCAAACTATTTTCCTTAAAGAGTACAACTTGAAAAAAAGAGAAACAACTTGCAAAAACGAAAAAAACGGAATCTAAGTAAAGGGCACGTTCGCGTTTTGCTAGCAGGTGGATGCTAATTTAATATTTAAAATATAAATTGGTATATAATCGTGTCGAGATAATTGATATAAAACATATAATTCTTTTTACTCTGCACATTATCTACAGTAACAGAAACTTTGCGCCGTCTCTATTTTTCGACATTTATCGTATTTCTTGGGTAAATCTTAAGATTTGCCGTAATTTCGGTTGGGGTAACGTGTACATATATATTTTTTATTCTGGCTCGTTATTTATATGGTAATACCATTTATACGCGATGTGCCCCCTGATTTTCCTTATAAACGATATAATTATATAATCGGTTAATAGATATGACGGAAACGTTTTACTACACTATGGATATGAAATAAATACTAAACACTATGACTTCACAACATACAATATTATAATCCTAATGTTCTAGTATGACTCGAAAACAGATGAGCTATTCAATCATCGGGAATTTACAGATTACGAGGATTAAATAATTTACGTCGATAGGCTATCCGGATAAATTGTTAAGCGGTATTAACCTCAAACTGATACATAACTTGGCACGAAAATTATCGTTTTCGTCTATAAATTTTGCTACGTTAATCGCATTATCACGTCAGTAAAATAATATTATGAAACAGCTTCACTTCCTATGTTCAGAGTGAAGTACTTTTGTTTTCCTAACCTCCTTACTCCCTGTTTAGTGTGTATCAGCCGTGAGACAAGAGAAAGTACATTTACTTATATTTCGTAACTTGCCTTTGAAACAAGTAAACCAATAGTGCTTACGAATTACAAATTTACGAATAAGGACGCTTATGTGACCATTCATATCACGTATAATTCGACTCTATCTGTGCCCTTAGTAGAAGTTTATAACGTTTCCTCAAAACAATTATTGCAATGTACTTTTTAATGATGAGTGAAATCTTAAACAGTGATTGTTTTTAGAAAACACAGTATACATTCATACGTTTATATAAATTACTTATGTGAAGGAAACGATTAAACCTAATTTGGGTATGTGTTTTCAACGATATGTACCTCATCAATCTACAGATCAAGGTTTAGTTATAAACTGAAAGTGCGAGCCATATTCGTCTGTCGGCTTAATGAACGGCTTGTAATTTATAAAACTTGACCGGTTCGTAAAGCGCTTGAGGTTCTGTGGCGGAAATGTATCGCAAATAATACGTCAAGATATGCAAGATGAAGGTCGGTCGGTCCTTACTCTATGGATGGGTAATGCACAATTTGAACGTTTTCTTGCTCAGCGATTAAAGATATCGATTGTGTTTAAGAATCTGAGCGAGACAATGTTCGTTTCTCCCAAATTTAACATGGAATCATGTAATTTGTGTATATTAAGAAAGTAGCAAAAGGACATTTAATATAAAGTTTTTATGCCATCACTTCAGCCCTTTCCACAATACCTTGTAGTTCTCTACAGAGACAAACTAATTGAAATAAAGTTTGAATGTATTAGAATTGCTCAAATATGACAATTACCTTACAAAAGATTAGTCCCAAACTTTTGAATAGTTCCCGTCAGACAAACCCTAAAATACTATCTGTAACCGACATGTACATAAGTATAATAAGACTATAACTTAAATCTGCATCAAAGAGTGTTCGTTGAGTAAGACGGTCCTATATCTTGTCTATATGTTAATTCAAACAGAATCATGCTAATATGGTAATTAAGATAATGTCACTGCGAAGCCGGTTCGCTAGCATTCGACATTAAATTACGCGGTCCTGCGAGCTTGCGCCCGCCACGAGATCACGACCGCGACACTACACTTAATAACGAACTGCTCTTACGAACACTTTACATTTTATAATTATAATAAAATTCAATCATAATTAGGATTTTCCTTTTTGCTACCAACTCAAGAAGAAAATTGCACAAACACCTAGAACCCGGAATAGACATAATCATTTATCATTCAGACGTATGTCAATCCGGCCATGAACCCGAAACCATCCACATGGCACCACGGCCTTATGCCAAGCAAGTTTTTAATGTTTCCAACTTTTTATTTGTTACGTATAAAACCCTTGTGCTTGGAACACATAAAAGTAAAACCACCGACGACGTCAAACTTGCATAATGACGTGTAATGCGTGGTAAAATAAAGCTTTTAGCCCTAATTCCCTTAGGAATGCGTTTCTCGAAATGAGAACGAATGAAAAATCAAACGCATTCCATACGTAAAGCTTATTATATCCTGGCAGTTGAATGCCACTTAAATTTTGGGGCATTTTTTGTATTATCTTTTATGGCGTATTGTTTTTAAGGTACTTTTACCAAGCCACCTTTAACGAACCCACACAATGAACCTGACGAGTGTTGACCCCCTTGACATGGCTCACACAACTCTGTATACGTCTATGAATCAACCACCTTCGTATTCTTTCATTTTTAAGTGAGTTTAAAATAAACAGTGACATCATCCTACTGAACATCACAATTGGTGATACTTTAAAAAAAACTCGATTTACCGGAAAACAGTTGCTTGACTGCATTTTGACACAACTTATTAAACAATATTTCCTCCCGATTCGCCTAAATATGGATGCAGACCTCTCGTCTTTGTTACAAGGCCATTTAAAACAGCGAGAAGCTTTAGCAAGTTGAATTAAGCAATAGGTATTGTTTCGAGCTGATTCGTTAGATAAGCTGGGAAGAGGAGACGGGCGGGCGGCGCGGGCATCGCTGGCCCGCTCGAGAAGTATACTTGGCCCCAGATTAGAACCACTCAGATATGCAGTCCCGACGTTGCACAATTCGAGGTTCAAGCGGCCCGCTGGGATACTTTGCGGCATTTCCATGTTTGATAATACGATAAGCGAAACATGCGCTATGTCTTTTTATTGCTACGTTGACATAACAGGTACGGATGGTGCGTACATCCACATACAAACCAGTTGTAAATGAGATGATAAATAATGAGATAGGCATGAGACAACTTATATTAAAATTTAAAATGTTACATCTAGAACCTTCACCAATGTTGCTACAACAAACGAGTCTACCTCGCTATTAAATGTTAATTCATCATATTTCAATGAAACGATCTATTGAAATAGCCTATTACGTTAACAGTGCGAGTATTAAGTATTAATTTGTGTTAGCCCGCGGCACCGCACGCTACGTGGTTAGTGGGTACGTGTGTTTGGGCGCCATTACAACTTTGGATGGCTCCACTTTTCTCAACGGCACAAGTCAAAGCCAATGAGGCAAATGGCAGTAAATGGGATAATGAGATTAAAGTGGTTATTAAACATCGTGCGTAATGTAATTGCTAAACAGGTGAAGTCACGCAACAACACCACTCGACGTGAAGTACATAATTCCGTATTATATACGAAAATCGTTTCTTTCACTACAAGTATGAGTTTTTACTCAATGCCTCAAAGCAATTGAATATAAAGTAAACATAGTATGTCTTTACATAATGATATAACTTTTCTAAAGCATTTTCTAAAACATTTTACTGAGCAATCAATTTGAATAACGTGAAAGAAAAACATTAAACTTTAATTATGTTAAATCAAAGTCTACAGCAAACCTGAATAACTTAACACGTAACATTAGTTTCCTAACGGGACATCGGCTGATTGATAAAATGTAATAATAGCTTAGACTTGGTGGTCATCAAATATGGTTAGAGCTATCATCTGATAGCCACCCAGGTCGCCTCCAAGCCGAAGCTTATGACTGGATTTGGCCAATCGGTACAACTGGGCACCGACCACTTGGCGGCCGGTCCGCGCCGCCGCGCCGTCTGCCGCGCCAATATAACCCACTTTCAAACACCTCTCGTAATGAATGCCATTACAACCACTGTGGATTGTAAGCACTAAACCTGTTTAATAAAGTAATAAAACTTAACATAAACGAATAAACGAGAACCAATAATTTATTCAGTAATTGAAGCTTAATTATCGAATAATATTGAAGTTTAACTGTAGATGAACATAGGTACGCGTTTAAAATTTAGGTAAATAATTATAGAGAAACATCAAAAAATATCCTACTGAAAAAATCTAACTGAAAACAAAGTACAATAATGTACAGATCTTGTGCAAAGTTCCGTTCGATACTTGTTTTTCGGAAAATAGTAAAATATTACCACAATGTCATAATAACTTGATTATAAAACGATCTTATAAAGTTTAAGTACAACAAAGTTATAAGTTATAAAGATGGATAATAAAGTAACGGGGGATATAACAAATAAACTAAGATACATAGCACACCTACTCACGTTCAAAAGGTGATTCAACTATCGGATGGAGGGAAACGAGGACGAACGGTGACACGACCTAACAAACACTGATAACGCGATCTAGGACCTACGATCACTCTTAGATAGTTCATACGTACATTTATTATAACTGTTCGAGGAAAGTTATTATCCGGACAATACAAATATTTACAATTTTAATTAATAAGACATTTCGTTCAGTCAACAATCAACGTTGAAGTATGGGCGTTCTCGACTGTCATTTCAAACATCTCTCGACAGAGGTTGGACTTGATGACACGCTATACCCCAAGGGATTTACATTATACCAACGGAAGAATTAATTAGGGATATTTTGTTTTTCAAATAACTACATGCCAACAAGAATTACATGGTTCAAAAGAGTCACAAGACCGGTAGGGCTTGTCCATCGTCGCCGTTAAATATCGGAATTCATCTCAGGCGGTGAGTCATGAAATTGCAACATAGCGCAAATTTATAATCAGCTACCCGACGACATTCCACGAAGTCCGCGTAGTGGCTGCAGGTAAACTTCGCAGTGACATAGCCCCGCGCCCAACCGAACGATTACCATGCGATGGCAAACAGAAACACAACAACCGAATTCCAATGAAAACGACCGGTCGGTCGCATACTAATTAATGTCCTTGTTACAGATTTAACAGGCAAGTTAGAAGAATGCCTAATTCTCTACAGTAAACTTTGTATAGCTTATTTTTTAACACTACAATTACAAGCAAGAGCCTCCTCACAGTTGTTTAACTGACCCACTTTCTTGTCTATGGTGTTCGATATGTGGGCACATAAAACGTTATTATGATGTAAAAGCCACACTAAAAGGACTTAACAACCGACGATGTGACTTAATCTGTTATTTATCTTTATTAAAATCAACGACCTCCATTATCTTGACGCACCCGTTGGGTTGGGTGGCTCGCCGCGGATTATGAATTTGTTCTGTATAAGTGTAATAATATATGATTATAAATACAAGATACACAGGCGTCTAATTAAAATAAGAATGAAACAATTTTATAATAAATTATAACGCAACTTTCCCTAACAAGCGGTTCTCAGATTAGAGGATGTTGGCAACGCTATAAGAGATTCGTTAGGGGTTACGGGTGGTCGACGCTGTACATACGACGGCGTTGATCCTCCCCAAAAAAATTATTTGGACATCATCCGCTCCTACGTTTAATTTAACAACGGAAGCCGCGTGACTCGGCAGGAAAAAATCTGATTAATTTTCACTGTTGTAACCAAACGTTCCACCTTACGAGATGGATTGGTTTAAAATGTGAGAACTTGAAAATAAACAATGTAAGAGCAAAAAGGCATCTTAGAAATAAACGTGATCTCACCAGGAAGCTCCTCCACACAATAGGACAAGGGAAGGACGTAAAGGCCAATGACTTTCGTAGAAACAAATAGGTACATCTCTATTTAGGAAGACTGAATATTTCCATTTCGTCGTGTTTTCTTTACTTATAACTCTTTAGGGTTCGTCATTATTTATAGCCTCTTGTAACACGCGGTTGGATTAGATGCGGAAGTTTTGAAATAAAGCAAGATGTGATTGATCACTGTACAAAAGTAATAATTATCTTCGTCTTATCATTTGAAAGCCAATTTTTATGCAATTTATTAATTATACTAAATATAGTTTTCGCGTAACTGTTGAGAAACAAATTATTTAATCCTCTTACGAAGGTAATACGTAGGTGTATAACAACTTCTAAAAAATAAATCATAAATTTCCATCCACTCATAAAGTCTTAAATAACTCAAAAACTCATAAATGATAAACCGCTCTATTAATTCATGGGATATACGCATTGCAAGTTGAACTAGTATATAAGGCAGTTAATGATGCTATATTGGAAGCCGGCGTCACAATAAAAAACAACGAAAGCGTCTTACACCTGGAAGTGAGCGCCAGCCGCCTTGGCTCGCCTCCAGTCCCACTGAACTTTGACAAGGAGCCCGCTGCAAATTGCCACCGCAAACACACCGCACTTACTTATATCTCTCCTTCCTGAATTTGAGGAAATATAACTAGAAAATACACTACTCAATTATTCTATATTTATATTCGGTGAAAATTATAAAGAATAACAAACAACAAACGTATTTTCCCGAAGTTCTAGTCTTTACGCATTTTGTTACACAATTTTGGAAAATTAAGTACCATCGTAAGTTAGTCGTGCCATTTAAATATGTAAGTATATCTCCAAATTCGTTCGCTCTAAGCATGGAAAACAAGTAAAAAATGATAACCCCATTTATAGCCATGGAATTGGACACGCGAACATCGACATTGGCATCCTGACATTCAACGAGGCTCGGGCACTCGCTTGACAAGGAGATATATTGCTTTCTTTATCGATTATTAAACATACGGGGCGTCGCATCTCATTTATTCTCATTAAACATAATTATTGTATCGATCTTCACTGATGGAATGTTCGCTTTTATTACTTAAAGACGATGGTGGTCGAGAATGTAGTAGAGATGCGTATATGCAACAGATTGAGGTCTGATCGGTCGTCGATTAACAAAAGTGATACACATCACACGGGGTCGAAGCTGTGACTAATCGTGTCGCTTAACAAAATGAGCGCGTCTACGTGCCAACCCGTTGCCAACACCGTCAACCCATAATTTATTCCACATAATTAAACACTAAATAAATTTGCCGTTGCCATTAAATAGACTGAAATAACTGCAAATAGAAATAGGCACACGTCAGTAAGAACTTCGTATATTACGTGTTATGTATAAGAACAATCACAACGTACGTGATACATTCTTTCAAGATATAATCTGAGAGCATGACTGACGTTATAATAGCAAGACGTAGCAGGTTTACGCAACACCATGAGGTAGACGAGAGGGCTGATGAAAGGCTGACCTCAGACACGCGTGGGCGCAGTTCGACAATGATAATCCGACAACCCGGGGTCCACGAACTGCACCGGAATGCAAATAAATAGATGCACATAAGCAGGACGAGAGAGCACACCTGTCGTTGATCGGTGGAATAAACAATGCATGTCAACACGCGCCTAGAATGACGGAACACCTCGTCTAGTCACGATCGAGTGGGGGTTTTCTTCCGGATCGCTTTATTGATCTTGAGACTAAAGACGTTAATGTTTAATCGGATTTCTTAAATATTTGACTGAGCAAACGCTTCCTCGTCAGCCGGTAATAAAATTTCGAAATGCCTTTTATATTGATGTAGCGATGTGAGTGAGATTGGCCCGCTTAGCCGACTTCAATGGAGCTATAAAACGAATAAATTAGATGAAAAGCTTCCTTAAGGAATTACTTTGGCGGACTAGTGCCACTATAACCGCTTGGGATATCAATGACCCCGGCTGCGAGACATCCCACCGCGTTTGTTTAATAATACGAGAGAACGTTGCCCACAAACAAAGGAAAGTAAACCACAACAAGCAATTATTAGGTACCTACTTACTTTTCTTTAACTTTTGAAATTCATATATTTCCGCAGAAAAGGTACTTTCAATTATCGGGCGTATCTATACTAATATTATAAAGCTGAAGGGTTTGTTTGTTTGTTTGAACGCGCTAATCACAGGAACTACTGGTCCGATTTCTTTGAAAAATACTTTCGGTGTTAGATAGCCCATTTATCGAGGAAGGCTATAGGCTATATCTGGTCTTAGCGTGATGATTCACGCTAAGACCAGCAGGAGCGGAGCACCAATGAAGAATGTTTCAAAATCG
>MOOZ01000263.1:375376-389076 GCA_002930495.1 Cecropterus lyciades
CCCCCCCCCTTATACAGCCCCTAAGCGGTATATTAATCTTTCGTCCTGAGCGACGCTTTTCTATGACGCGTCAAAATTTCACAAATGTGTATCTCTTATGTGATTTTTTTAATTACACATTTAGCGAATGAACCCTATACATCTAGACACGACGCCACTGTTTTGCACAGATCAGAATTTATATTACCAATAAAAGTACGTATTGCTGCATAACTGTCTGTGTGCACGGACCTTTAAATAGCTTACTCGGGCAGCATAACAAGCTTACCAATTCAATCAGAAGGTAACTGATAGAATAGATAACATTTAACCGAACCGTAGCAAAAGACACAACATGAACTAAACATTACGAAACCTTCAAACGAATAACGAGCAGCAAATATGATACGATATCACATACATATGTAAAGCTCTTGTGGCTTTACATTTTAATGAACACATTGACTCAAGGCTCACAAAGACAACAAGCAACATTCAACTGATAAATATCAATCATGTGTGATTATTTTATCAATGGTTTATGGTTTAAAATAAAGCCTCTGCCCTTCAACAGTAAATCTAGGCAATCGGCCTAATCAGTTACACAGTATTATTTAATAATATTTCTTCACTCACAACTCAAAACAGACGCGGTTTGTTTGTCTGCCTGATCGTTAAAACGCTGTATCTTTTGTCCTGTAAAGTGTCCAGTGGAAACTTACATAGTTTCGGTGTGATATTGAGCGGATCATCTCTACCTTCTATATATATGGTTTGATTGATTTTCTATATATTTCAGATGCAAGAGGTGCTAGAAACACAAAAGCGATTTGTTGACTCGTGCCAACGAGTGCAGCTCGACGACCCGACGCACGTTGCAGACGTGCTGGATAGACTCATCGATTCTTTGATCAATAAGTATGTACGATTGCATTCATTTCATTACACGTAACACCTTTACATTACACCTGGTTTAAGTGACACATTGCTGTCATTTTGAATCTGAAATTGAGTCTGCAATCGCATCTTATTTTAGCGGTATAATAACACAAGATCCGTTTATATCTGTAAAAATTATCGTCAGAATCAGCTGATTACATTTTTTAAGGAATTATTTCACAAGTTATTTTATTTTCGCTATGTTTTTGGCACTTTGAGAGGATACTCATTCTCTACATCGGATTAACGTTGCAACATACAACCGCGATGTGAAAAAGTACTACGAAACAAATCTTCATGAAAACTGAGGGAAAAATTACATAATATAGTATTTTTCCCTTTGATCTTGCATATACGAAATGTAAAATAACTTGTGATCAATGAAGAACATAAGCCTGTGTAACGTCTCACAAGGACGGCTGCTCATATTTAGACAGGAGTATCACTCAAAGATAGCGGTTATTTATAATCCGAATGATGCTCTTCTGCGGTAAAATTAGAACAATTGAAATCTGAAAGGCGTTAGGGACATTTGGCTGTAAAGACTTTGAAATATCATAATTATGTAATGTAAATATTCTAAATAAGCCTAATTTAAATTACAGAACCGCGGCAACGTTTCATGAATTGCAAAATATTCAAGACACTATGCGTAACCATGACAGTAAAATGATCAAGATGCTAAGCACCAGACCAACGCAGGTAATCAATTTTTCACACACATATTTATCCACGTTCTATAATTCTGGTAATATGGTTAAAATAAATCAAAAATTGGGTTAAACTTTGTTTGAAAATAATAAATAGAAAAAAATCTTTCTAATATTATAAGAAGAAACTCTATACGAAGTTTGTTACTCTTTCACACAAAATCTACTGAGCGGATTTGGATGAAATTTGGCTGACAGATTTTTTATGACCTGGAAAAGTGACCCAAGAAGGCGGAGCTGCGGGAAGAGACTTGTGTTCACATACTATTCGTTCGTTTCAGACTGACACAACTTGCAGAAAACTTGAGACGTTGTTCCGTAACGCGTCTCATACAACTTTCAACGAAAAAGAGTTGCAACAGCTCACGGAGAAGTTCATAGCTCTCACTAACCGAGCTGATGCGGCGCTACAGAAACTAGAGGCCCGAATGAGCGACGACCTGGACGAGCCCGCCCCCGCCTCAGATGTAACTGCGGCTGCGGATAGACTCCTGCAAAAACTAAATGGAATAAAGTAAGAGCACCAACATTTTTATGTGACATTACATTATTTCCTGTTGACTAACTATTTATATGAACACAGCATTCATTTTAATTTATGTTATACATAAAAATAAATGAGCCATATTGTTACCCATGAATCATACTTTTTTATATATTTTGCGTAATATTAACTTTAGCCAATTCATATGTCTGCCTAGCCAGTTAATCAGATTTGTAAAATTACATTACAGCAATATAAATATGTTTATTGCTAAAACAAGGATGGGAAAAAAAGCATTGACTTTAGGTTAAGCCCCTTCCTGTTCTAATTTTCTATGATATGTATTTTGTTATTTATTATCCTAGTTGTTTCTTCCTAACAGTATTATTTACCACTTTCTATTACGTAAAACGTTTGCAATTTGCAGAAGTGAAGAAGGTTCTCAGGAGGATGATGACTGGGAGGAGGATGAACAAGATATCAGATACTTTGATGACAACAGCAGCATGGATGACTTTATGGACGAAGACCAAGATATTTTGATTAAAAAGTCTCCAGAGCGCAACAAGCAAACAACAACAGAGCCTGCTGTCATCAGGCCAACACATCGGAGACATCTACATAAACACCCTTATGACAGGGGCCCCGGTTGGAGGAGCATGACCAATACATAAACTTAATGTTACTTATATTAAATTTATAATACGATATAATATACAAACCTGTCTTTAATTTAACCAACACCAGATTAAATTATTTTTTTTCCTTCATAATACAAAAGTACAATAACATAAGAGCATACATCTATAAATCGATTATAGATAAAATTAAGAGTCCTGCCTGAGGTAGTCACCCGTAATAAATATGTTGCTAACCCTAAGACCTAAGTTGGAACATTTCATACATTTGTGTAACCTGTCTCACCCTTCACACTTAAACATAGCAATCTGTAATACTGCTGGTAATACATAAGCAAAAAAAAAACTATGGAGGATCACTTCAATAAATATCACATTTACATACAAACAATAGGAGTCAACATGTGCGTAAATTTTCCTAAAAATTCACTCTAATTTTATCTAATAGGTACTAGCTGAGCCCTGCAATTATACCCGTGCTTTAATAATGTAACCTGACATAGTTACATATGGCCGAAATTTTAGAGCTTATACAATTTTAACATTATAGCATTGTTTCAGAGAGCTGAATAGCAACTGATAGTAGCGGCAGCAATGGTGGCTGCGTGTGCGTAGATCGCGTATGATTTCTTAGGTTTAAATTTTTTGTGTGGAACCCTAATTACATTTCCTACAATAGAAGTAGCCTAATATAAAACCAACATACTGAGCCGCTCTTGTGGACTATAGACTAAACCAGTTCCGTACAACCAGCAGGTTTCCCTAGATATTTTCCTTGTAGCTTCATAAAACTGTTAGTTTTACAGTAAATTCTTTTAAAGCCAAATTTCCAGTTCCAAATGCCATTACCTCAGGTAGCTACTATGTGGCCTGCGATACATACCAAGTGGTTACTCACCGCTAATGTAAAAAAAAAAACATTTTGAGGATGTCCTTGTTTTGTCAGAATATATGACACAATAGTAATTGCAAAAAAAAATACATGTATTGAATAAATAACCTTTCCCTTGATAATCTTTGGAAATTTGGTTAAATATGTGTGTAAATTATTTATTGAAACTACCCAAACTATGGAAAGTTAAAAATCTGATGATGAATAAGAACATACCTCTTTCTTCTTGGCCTTTCAATAATAAATATAAGGACAATGAAATATATGCAGTTTAATAATGACAGCATTGTTGAAAAAAATTACTTAAACCTTTCTAGGACTTCTATGAAGGATGTGAAAGTTCACTGAAACTGAATCTGATATGACTTGAAAGACTACAACTTACCGTTCTATAATTGTTATAGTATATAATCTATAAATAAGTATATAAATCCTTATAATCCTTAACAATTTATTTTGTGAATCACCTATAATCATGTTCTGTCATTATCATACCGATCATCAGACTACAATGACGATCATCCGATCACAACCCCGTGATGGAGCGGTCACCATACCAGTCTGACACGCAGTGGCACCCGGGTTCGATCCCCAGCCAGATAGAAATCTAAATGATGAATTCAGATTTCTGTTCTGGGTCTAGGTATTTGTTTATTCACCTTTGTGTGTCCATGGCACCCACGACACAGGAGAAAATCCTAGTGTGCAGCTATAAGTGTATAAAGCGTGATGCTTCTCTGTAGCAGTTGTAGGGAAACACCTACCCTAATAGTAAGATATAAAAATGGCTGCACAGATAATATCAAAAAAATTCCTAATTATTATATTAAACACTGTATCCTAATAATAAATTAAGTTATAGATTATGCATAAGAATTTAACTTTTTGTGTTGAAATGAGTAGATTTTTTGTGATGCATTGCTGCTTGTTATACATTACATAATTGTATAATATAAAACCTGATGTAATAATTCTTAACAAAGGAAGTCTAATTAAAAACAATGATATTTAGATATTCAATTAGACCAATTTCATTTGGATTATCACCAATGAACTTACCAGTGTTTTATAAAATGTAAGCACCTACCTCTAGCTTGGCACTGTGCTGAAATATAGTTAGTGCTTTGTGAGTTAGCTGGGCGAAGCAGGAGCTCAGCGTCGCGATCTTCTGGCGAGCTCCAAATGTCAACACGCCATCCTCTGTATCCAAATCCGCTGTAATTATCAAACACATTCATTTAACGTTAAACGAAATAACGCATTACATACACACTTAAGATCCATGTATAGGATAAACTTTGAAACTCATAGATAAACTATAGTTAAAATGATAACAAATGATCTATAAATAAAGAAAAACAACATTTTTTTTGTTGACTGATGTACGGTGTACCATCTGTCAAAAACATGATCAATGTTTAATTGCGACCTCAAAAGGATGATAAGGAATGAAGCTGAAGGAATACTTACATATAGAAGTATCTAATTCCACACATGCTTTATCGAATTCCTTTTCCAATATATCTAGCCATCGAAAACCAACTCCGGTGGTCGCCATCTTCACAATAAAACTTGTTGTTGACAACAAATTCATGTCAAATTGACAGCGGTATTGACTGAAATTGGTTCAGAAATAGGTACATACATTAATTTTATATTTATAATTAGATTTATTTTTTTATTAAAACTTTAAAATTATTACATAAAATAATCACTTTTATCTCAACCTTATCTAACCATGCAACAATTTTCTAGATGCGACGTCTTATTTTACAAATTTTTAATTTTTATTTGTGCTTAATAAAAGGTTCACCATATTTTTTTCTGAGCCAATAATATAGTAAAGTGTTATAGAAAATTTAAAAATATTTAAAGCAGGTCACCCATTTAAAATTTTAGTTCCTCTCCGAGTTCTAACCGATGATGAAAACGAAAAGAGTAAATATTTATGGGTGTTGATTACCATAGAGGGAGTGACTTTCTCCTTTTTATCCGACGGCGTCAGGTTTTTTGAGCGTATGTATGTATGGTTGTTTGTATGTATGTCCATTTCTTTGGCACGTGCCACAGCCCAAACGGCTTGACGGACTGTGATGAATACATCATTAGAATCGTCTCTGTTTGAAAAGAGACATTGGCAATACAATTTTTAAATGAAGCATGCAAATAAGGGAAAAAGGGGAGGGAGGAGCGAACTTCTTTTGTTATCACGACCATATCGATATCAAAATGAAAGCTAGCAAATATACCATTCTAAAAATATTAGTATATTGTAATACTTTTAGGTGCTAATTTTCACAAAAACTTATATGCGTTAAAATAAATGTATCATTATGAACAAATAAATCGTTTTAAGCAGTCGGGATTTTTGTTTTAATATTTTCAACAATGTTACTAGTTATATTTAATTGATATAACAAACAACCATACATTTCCTCTAATGATACATGGTCACAGCTTTCAAAACAACAATTTCTATCTTTGCCTTTATTAAAGTCTAGGAGTAAGTGACCACTGTTAACTTAATTTATTAACATATTCGCTACTTATGGAGGTCTGTACCTAATGTTCTTGGCCAGTTCACACATATAAGTATAAGTTAAAGCTGGAAATAAAAAAATACCTTATTACGTGTTTGATTGTTGTTTATTTGCAATAATTTAAGTAAGTATATACAAAAAAGAATTCTATACAATTTTTGCCGCGATTAGAAAACTGCACACCTTATAAGCTAACATAAATCAGACATAAATGGACACGGTAATATGTTTACAAACTGGGCGTAAATATTTTTTTTAATTTTAATTTCGATATCTTAATACCTTTACTATAAAAGGAAAAGATAAGTAATTCAGATTTAATTAAAAAGTCAAGTAAAAGATTTAATGTAAATTACTTGTCTTCTTTCGCGTTTAGTTGAGTTCCACTTTTAGTTTTATTTTATAATTAAAACAACATGATAGAAATTACTGTAATACGATATAAGGAAAATAAATCAATTAAAAAAAATCATTATCATATTTGTTCAAAAGTTGACATGAGATTAGAAAAAAACCCAAAGCCTACCCCAGTTTTAAGCGTGTAAATGGTTTAATAGCAAAAATGTCTATGGAAAAAATATTATTACGCCCAGACTGTAAAAATATAACAGCTAATTGAATGAAGGTATACAGGACTGCAAAAACGATATGTTCCTCAAAGTAATACCCAATAAACTTAATAAGATCACAGTCTACTACATTATCTGAACTAAATACAAGTACATGGGCGGCGGTAGCGGAATGCAAGGGGGTGCAATTGTCCCCCCCTCCCCCCACCTTTCCGGTAAGTATATACCCGACTGATCCAGCGGGAATACTTTTCACTTGTATGTATTTTACGCTTTTTTACTATATAAGGGTAATTGAAAAAAAAACACACTTTTTTACTTATAGAAAATTTTCTATAAGTAAAAATGTGTGGTTTTCTACTTTTTAGTTTAGCTAGTTACAAAAGCGTTTTTCTTAGTATTTAAAACTATTATTTATTTTATATTGGTTAATAATAGGTATGTGTATATACAGATGCACCTCCCTGAAAATAATCCTGGCGACGCCCATGTACAAGTATAAATATATATATGTTTATTTACAGAAAAATGTGACACGAGTATTGTGTTGGAAATAATCAATTAACCATAGTGAATACGGGCAGTTAATGTCTGAAATCAGAAATATATCAAGGAAAAAGTGTGGTAATAGACATATTTAACAGAAGCGTTACAATTTAGCCCTCAGGAGTAGCAAGGCTGTGTGGATGACATCACATGGACTAACTCTCTCTGGGATTGATCTCCAAATGTCCATGGGCGGCAGTGGTCACTCACCATCAGGTAGACTGCATGTTTGTTTATAGTAATCACATAGTTCGCCGCCATAAACAAGTTTATGACGAATTGAGCGCTTATAATTTCTTACCTCCAAGATATTGATGCGTATATCTAGTTAATAAGAAATAAGACTGCTAACATTAGTCATTAAGACCACAAATCATGATAATCCTGATTTGTCATACCGTTGTTCCATAAAACAAAATTCCAGCACTAATATAAACTCAGTTCTTATTAACTGACTTAAACCAATCTAATTTTAACAACTCAATAGCGTCTTTTAGAGCACTCTAGTTCTTTTGGGCTTATATGACATAAGGGACTATAATTTGTCATACAGCATTTTACCCCTTTAAAAATTATATTTTGGCCCATCAATGACCTTAAAATTTATCATGTATAGTATTAGATACAACGAAACAAGTTAAAATATCTAAAGAAATGAAATTATTATTTTGAAAACAGACAGACATCATTCACTTATATTAGATATGAGGCTAAAATATGTTACGCAGATGGAAGTCAAAATGTATTTTTAATGATTACCAAAACTTGAAATGATGGCATTGGCAGCTTTTGTATTAAATAAGTTAAAATACCCGCTATCTAAGTCTAATATACCATAAGCTGGGACAAGTAGATTTATAAGGAGCAATAAAATTACAGTGAAAACTACATAATAATCTTTCATTCATACATGCTGTAGCAAAAAATACTATAGAATCTTGATTACACACGTCCCATTTCTCAGTATACTATTTAGAATAGAATACAAGACATTTATAGTACTTATTGTACTAAAACATTTTTCTACGGCAATTAGGCAACTATACGTGAACATACGATAGTCATCGAAATCACCCACCATTTCTAGCCCAAAATTACCTAGCTCACTGAAATTTAAGCGTTTCACTATACAAAAACACATATGAATTTAAATTAGGGCATTGAGTGGAGTCTGTGGGGGTCTGGGTATGGCGGGGTATGGGCGGGCGTGCGCAGTGCACCCACGCACGGCTATACCTTCTTTGCGTTCACTTAACGTTATGTAAGAGTGTAAATGTTATTTCGTATCATAGCTTTATATCGCTCATTTAGAATAACATAAGTTCAATAACGTTAAAAGTTTGCACTTTTTAACGTATTTTCTCTAAATAAGTCCATTTAGAGAAAATAAATTCAAAAGTGCCAAACTTTCATATGCAACATAATAACAATAAATTCCGGTATATGGAAGTGATATCAATGTCGAATTTAGAGGGATTTTTTTAAAGGCAACAGGCCTGATACCAATGCGTTCTCCTCGAACACATGATATTGCACTTACGGCTCTGTTACTCTAAATGTGCAATATAGAAAATGTATAATTATTCATTATATATATTAAAGTTATATAAGAAAAACATATGTAATTTAGACTTTATTACTTGATTTTACGAATTACAAGTTTATCTTTTAAAATGTAATTATACATACGAATAAATACAGAGCCCTATGAAATATAATTCACAAATCTGTTATGTGTTATTTACATAATTACAAGAGAAACAAGAAATTGTAAAAATGCTTTGCTCACATTTTATTTAATGTTTCCAATTTAAACCTTAATTGTCTTAATTATCTGTTCATTTTTCCACTTCGTATTACACGATATCTTTTTAAATTGCTTTTTTATCTTTAAAATTAGTATTTATAACATTCACTGTTATTACACAGTGTTAGAAAATAAACAATGGATTAATCTAACGTGGCCGTCACAAGTGTTTTTAGTTTCCTTACAGAGATTGGTGGTTGATTGTGGCTAGAAGAACGAAATATTTAAAAAAGAAACATTATTAATGCGTGATTATTATTTTATCGTATGTAAGATTACTACAGCACACATATATATAATACACATTACAAAATATTTAGTAGGAAAGTGCCTTCGCTACATTTTCATTATAATCTATCGTCGAATACACGTGATTTCCCTAGGACACCCAACACACATTCATATAAAATAATCATAGCAAATAAATTACAGATATAATTGCGTAATTTTATTACCATAGATTCGTGACACTAAGAAATCTTTTTTTTCCTATTCATCACTAACTAGAGACATAAGCCAAGGAAGGTTAAAATTAGATAGTTTTTCTATTAATTTTGCATACCCTGAAGACAAAGTGGAAGAAAAAGCAGGATACAATACATAACATAATGATAGAAAACAATTATTTAAATAGTAAACTATGTACAAGTACTTAAATGTAACAATTAAAACTATTTACTTACAAAATTAAATAATAAACCTATGTTCTATTTCAATGACGAAATGTATGTAAATATTCGCTAAAATCTCAAAACTATTTGTGAAATTTACTGTAAACAAAACAAATTTATTTCGTCTCATGGCTATAAACTGATAGGTACTTATATAGTAATGGTTCTATGCCCATTGCCCGCAAAATCATATTTACAAATTAAATGTCACATTATGTAACGCACAGATTAATCATCATTTCACATATTTCACATTATTATTAAATGCAACTTCTTCATAAATTTAATGGTTTAAACATTTGAAACAGCAATTCCCAATATACACAAACCATTATAACATAAATTATGTAAAGCAACTATTTGAAACATTTACAATACTAATCTTTGAGCGCATATTTTATGAATATACAGCTTTATATTTTACCTCATTCTATAGTACACAACAATTACTTCATATAATTTACATTGGAATTAGGCTACATGTATATTGAACTTAATAACACGATAACACCTAGCGCATATATACAATTTTATGTTAATCCACAAAAGATTAACTAGATAGTTGGTTAAGTAAAATCAAAAAACAATATCGATTTCATTATGATGTGTACTGTGTGAACTAAATCTCTACTTGCGAGCATTCAAAGATGACCAGTCAAAAGTTGATTAAATTATTTGCTTGATATAACAATTCTACACACTTTTCTACACTCACACTTTCTACACTCATAGCCCCACAGTAGAATTTCCTCCTGTGTCGTGGGCACACAAGACGAAGACAAACACCCAGACCCAGAACAGAAATCTAAACTCATCATTCAGATGTCTGCCTGGCCGGGAATCGAACCCGGGACCCACTGCGTGTCAGACCGGTATGGTGACCGCTCCGCCACGCGTGTCGTCAAATTGTATATACGCGTTAGGCCTCAGGCACATAAAACATTTTTTTTTTGTTATAATGATAAAAACATTCTTCTATCGAACATAGTAATGATTCATATTGGCAGCATTTACTTTACAATAACCTGTGCTAATCTAGCATACTTACAAGTACAGAATACAATGACTGATGGGATATGAGCAACAACAGGACAATGCAAATATCATAGAAATTTAAAGCACTTCTGGTTTGTTCAATTCGATTCACAATTCTAGCTAGAAAGTAGTTGGTTCAAATTCACTAGATGGATAAATATGTTATAAGCAAGTATATGAGCTAGGCGTCATTTAAATGCTTAAAAATAACCTATTTATCTTTAAAATATGCACCCAATAAATTTAAAGGTTTATCGATGGGTAATTTACTGATAACACAAGATCGCCAACTTAATCTTTGGCTCTTTGAACTTTGACACCGAGAAATATTAGTCATGTCTTATTTTCGTTTGCATAAGAATCCGCATCGTCAAATAATCTTAGACCTGAAACACTCCAAAATTTAAAACTGAGTCCTCACAGAAAAGTAGTGGTATTTTTAAAATGTACAATTTTTTATCACCTATACTTGCTGCTTATATTGATCCTATGATTTTTTTAAATAATAGCTAAGAATTCAGTTAATAATCGAAGATTTCAGATTCGTATTCAGGCTCTAGGACTTGAGGTCAGAATGACTACTCATGTCATTTTTTATTGTTTACTTTTATTGGTTCAAACAAATCTCTAGATTATCTTTTTCAGACTAATTGAAGATCATGCACTATATTTTATATGCCCAATGTAAATTGGGCTATGTAACGATGATATTTCGTATTTTTTTATTAATTGTCCCATGGTCGATTCAACTTTTTGCAAAACGAGCGTTTGCGCATTTACGTCAGCATGGAGACCATACAAATCACTAAAACTAAACTAAAATTATGTTACCTCTCATGCCATATTGCCAACCAACATAATTTTATGGACACACGAATTTAGGTATGTTTAGGACGTTTTCACACTGTGCGTATTTTTGGCGCTTAAGTTTTCATTATTGGTTGAATACAACATAAAAGATGGTTAATTTTTAACTCATTTACTTGTATGCTGTTGATACACCTCTACTTTGCCTTGTCTATGCACACATGATTAAATCACAGATATATTTTGGTTTATCGTTACTGTAGACAATCTATTTACATTTTAGTATGTAACTCATTTATTCTATGGAAAACTTTAGCATAATTGTATATACTATATAAAATTATTGCGAATTTCTAAACTATATATTACTATTACATGAAATATGCATTACATACTGCAAACTTGCTGATTTAAAACTCAGTAAAATGTTTGTTGATTGGCTACGTTAATTTAAACATTTCTATGCATATCAGAATATTGCATTGCAAATATTACATTGTATCAAAGAGAGCACCTTTATCAATATTTATGAGAATGCACACTTGACAATCTACACTATGGTGATTTTTTGATACACTGTATTATTTAGAAAAGCTTATAGCCCAATATTTTTTATAACATATCTCATACATGTTAGGTCAAAACACATCTATATTGCTATTATAATAACTGTGCATGAACAAACATTACAATTAACTCACTTTATCTTAAGTAAAAAGCACTCTGTTCATCTCATTTGTCACAGTCTGTAATATTACGAAATAATACAGCCATTCTTTTCTTGTATATGACCATCTGATCTTTCTATCTCTGACAACATCGCATGGAACATGTCTGTGACTGACTGAAATGTAAAAATAAAATGACTTTGATTATGTATTTAAGCAATCAAATTCTGAGTTTCTATTAGAAATAATAGAAACTCAGAATTTGACATGAATTTCCCCTTACATTGTTTGGGCTCTATAATGTGACAAAATCTATAATGGACTGATTTCGATAAGCTATTGTAAGAGGATTAATAATTACCTTTTTTTTTCATATGAAGTGACCATCTTAGTTACCAGAAGAAGCAAGACATCTGTGATTTATATCTGATAGAGCAGCTGTTCTAAATGAAGTTGCTTACAAATGTCCATGGCAATGAGAGCATTAGGTAGTCTATATGCTTATTTGCTATCAATCTTATAAAAAAAAATTACCCCAGATAGGAAGGAGTATCACTCCTGCACATTTGAAGCCACAATTGAAGCAGCTTTACACAAATAAAACTATAACTAATGAGGAAATGTAATGCTGAAATAAGTGTGGCAATAGTTTTAAGTATCATATGTAAAATTCCATCACCTGCAAGTTTATCTCTATAAATAATCATATATGTTATTGCAGACTATTGAACTCTTGATTGCTGATTGTTAATTTTCATATATTAGACAATATTTACCTCATTCCTCTTTGCACTTGTTTCCACAAAGGCAGCCTTCCATTTCTCTGCAAGCCTCTTGCCCTCCTCTGTGGTTATCTTTCTTTCCAAGTGAAGGTCAGTTTTATTTCCAACTAACACAATAGGTACACTGTAAAGTTTATGAATACATTCAAAGAAATATTTGTATCACATATCTTTCAAATAACAATATCAGAGTCTATCCAATGAATATGTTTAAGCTCCATTTAAAATTATAAATCTTAATGAACATTATAATTACCAATTTTTTTATATATATCTGATTGTATGCACACAGTTACTTCCAGAATAACAACAATGATTTAAAATTGTAAGCTAAACTATAATTAATTGTATGAGCTTAGTCATGAGCTACATTGAATTGTAATACACTGTTGATGTGATTTTCTCCTGTGTTGTGAGTGTCATGGACACACAAAGGTAAATACACAAACACCCAGACCCAAAGCAGAAATCTAAATTCATCATTCAGATGTCTGTCTGGTCAGGGATCGAACCCGGGATCCACTGCCTGTCAGACCGGTATGGTGACCACTCCACCATGTGTGTCGTCAAATAAATAGCACTTTAATATTAAAACTTCACATCAAAATCTCTGGATCAAATGGTGTAAAAGAC
>MOOZ01000263.1:397274-423264 GCA_002930495.1 Cecropterus lyciades
TTCATTCTTAGCGATAATGAAATAAAGCAAATTAATAAATCATATTGTCTCAATTTGTGCGATGACTAGCAAAAATCACAGTGGGTAAAAATTCGGTCTCTAGCCAAAGTAATTAGTACAAATTTTACTAAGACTAGTAGGTAGCCAATTTAATAAGCGGTCGTCGTGTTGTACAAATAGATAAATCCTATTACAAACATAATATTAATCTTCAGGTAATTATTTGGTATTAAATCCGGAAAAAAAACTATGTAGCGGACTACTATATGTTGAACACATTATACTATGTAAGTTTTAATCTCTTTTGAGCCCATTCCCATTTTGAGTCGCAGCTTTTTCTAATGCCTCGCGCCGGCTTATCTGGTACCTAAAATGTTAATATATGGTTATATTTTTATCACAGTTCATCATCTGTAATCCATACTTATTCACCAAAAGGTAAAAGAGTATGCTTTGAGCGGGAAGATACCACCGCAACATCTAGTTCTCGTCTTAATCAAGTTTCGTATTTCGCTGGAAGGTTGTAGTTGCCGACTCACAATGAAGCGATCATTTTAGTACAAAGGAGTAAATTTCGTCACAAATACCCACAGCAATGACTTCTTATAATAAGTGCACTTTATGCTTGTTCGCTACTACATTCTAATATAAAAATTGCTATTTCTATTGCAAATTTACAATGTTCAATCATTGAATTGAATAGAAATATCTCAAAAATACTTAATAGGAGTTTTTTGAGATATTTCCATATAAAAAAATGTGCATAAATAATAACAAATATAATAATCCTGTTATTTCACATTAGTAGCAGCAACAGATCACTGATTTCAAGCATGTTATTAAACATGTTTGCTTCAAAAGTAACTGCAGCAAAAATAATTTCTGAGTTACTAGACCCTGCAAATTTAAATTATTTGACATATTTCTGACCCCAAATAAACCAGAATTCAAAATTATTTGCACGACAGAAACGATTCGTCATCGCGGATTCTCTGGCGCGGTGCCAGTTCGATGTTCGCTCGTACGATAGCACTAATTTTATTTCGTAACTGGTGTTTACATCACATAAAAATTGGTCAAGGTACTCAGTACTCAATACTCAGGGACACATGTACATATGAAAAAAAAAAACTTTTAAACTACCCTTCAACTGTTTTGTAGCCTCGAAACATGCTTTATACGAGTCATTTTTATAAACCACATGAAATATTTTACCTAAAACTTAATCACGAATTCCAAAATTCCATATCGCATAAATTAAAAAAAAGCTTTAACTTAAGTTTATAGAGCGCTAAACACCCACAACAGTGACGAACAGTCTGCGAATAGTCTCTGTAACGATAATGTGACAGACGGCCACATTGGAATGTCTCTACTAGTATTTATATCGTTTGTTTTCATCTTTTTTAAGAAGACCATTAGAAGCAATGACCGGTAGCCAGTAATAGAAACTACATTAACTTTAAGTCTAACCAGATTAAGAAGAGTGCAAAAACAAAATTAATTCAGGTTCGTTGACTATTTTTAATATTGACTATTAAATACAGTATGCTTTCGTTGCGATTTTTTTTATAAAAATGAAGTAGTAAACGAGCATGGAGTCAACCTGACGGTTAATGAATATTGCCGCCCATGGACATCTGTAAACATATTTAATAGAACAGTGGTTACAGCTGAGGTCAATCTCTAATGCGTTTACTACTCCCGCGGTCTAAGATATGCCTCATAAGAAGGTGAGCTGGCAACCACACCATTCCACTGATTTTTCCGTGTGGCGGTGGTGCCTCCCCGATCGATTTATTCTCGTATACCTGGATGTTGACACGAAAAAACATAAATACAACCAGATAAATAAACATAAATACAAACCAGACAACAAGTCTTCCGCTCAGCATAAAGAAGAAGACCAAAGCCGGTGCACTGCGGTCGAACGGGTCGCCCACCATCACGTGCGAATAGGCGGCCAGAATCATTAATAAAACCAACCCTATGTTGGCAGCATTCTTTATTTTATCTGCAAATACAAGAAATTTATACATTTACAATTTGTGCGTCGTCAACCTATTATTCTTTCATAGTCCACTGTACTGGCCAAGTACGAATTGGTAGACTTTAACACATTTTTGTAAACTTTATTTAAATAACATTCAGATCCGCTACGAGTTACGATCCGGTTTACGGGGTTTTCATTCATATTTAAAGGAAGTGTCAATGCATTTGTGAACAATTTGTTCGGTTTATACGAATACGAACCGACATAAAATATTTGCATATTTATCGACATAAATATATATAATATTTTATGTCGGTTTGTTAGCGTAAGACGCCTTCATTAGAAGCCACTTTATAAAGAGATCACTACTTCCCAGGTAAATCTGAGACTATATTGTATCTATACGTATCAATACAAAGTAGCTTTACACCCTCAGTTTACACAGTTTATATAGGCAGTAGAAGAATGAACAGGTCTAAGGCCTTTAAAATACAATACAACATTTATAACTTTGCATAGAATCAGATTAATTATAATTGACTAAATGTGTTTAATTTTATTTATTACCTTGGGTTAAAATGTAGCTAAGCGTCTTGATGAGGTATTAGCATGAATGTTTTATTGGCATTTATTCAAAGCGTCTATGGGAAGTATCCATACGAAAATTTATACACATAACAAAAATACTAAGTAGGTATTAGTATTTTTACCAACATTTAATTGCCGTTTAAGAGTTGATAACAGTAAATTTTGCGCCGTACAGTTTTATGCGCACGTTAACGGTTGGCTTCTTTCAAACAATTGTATCGAATTTAATGATACACTAAAACATAATTACGTTTATTGTGAATGAACTTGCCTAATTATTCAATGACTACAAAATGCGATGCTTTAAATGCGGATGAAAATACAAAATACAGTAGAACCTCGATTCACCGAACGATGATTTGCTTTATCCGAACGCTTAAGTATGCGAACGTTAGCGCGAAAGATACGTTGTTGGTTACAATGGTTCGAGAGTCAAGAAGGATGTTGCCCTAAACAACTTCTCCTTTTCAAACAACTGCGAGACTTAACTGCTTAAAAACGTGTTACAGCCGTTCGCCAGTTAAAAAATTAAGATTTTATAATACGACCGGGTTCGATCCCCGGCAAGGCAACTTAATGATGATCTGAGATTTTTATTCTGGGTTTGTGTATTCGTCTTTTTATATCCATGGCACCCACTGCACAGGAGAAAATCCTACTGTGGGGCTATGAGTGTAGAAAGCGTTTATGTTAATGAAAAAAACTGAACAAGAGCATCCAATTTTTTTCAACTATTTAAAATACATAAATATATATCCTAGCGTCAATATGTATTTCAAATTTTAATGAATATGTATGTAACTGTTATTATGTGGTAAGGTGTTGCTAATAATCTCGTTCAATAAACCCAAGTATCGATTATCCGAACTTTTGATTATCCCAACTAGCCTCGGTCCCAATTGGTTCGGATTATCGGGTTTCTACAGTAAGTTTTAAAAAGAACAGTAACTGAAGAACCGTTACTTTGTAAATTGAAACAATTATTTCCTTAACCTTAAGAATAGGATTAGGATATACATTGGCGGATTTTTTCCATCCGGATCCAGGATTTTCCTCTGGCGGGCGGAGGAGGCTTGGCCCCCTCAATGGATACGCCATATTTTAAGAAAATATATCATACTTGGGACATTCACTTTTACTGTAGTTTTTCAATTTATATTTTCTGCACCTCAGGCTGCGCTCGGAACATAATCTCGAGCGCTTTATAACGAAGATTATATAGCGCAGAACCTTTTACAGTTACAGGCAAAAAATGTACCGAATAATAATTAAAAAAAAAGAACCTGGATATCATAGAACAAAATAATAATAATCTATTATTTTGTTCAATAAATCTATTCTAATTCCCTAAATCGTGCCCTTTATACGCCTCATTATATGTATTATGAGTGTCGATGTACCATAAAATGTTTTGAATGTTTTCTAATATCCAGTACACCTACGCTACAATCAATGAGGAAATAACATTTTTAATCATGCGCCTGCTTTAAATCACTACGTGTTTAATCTCTGCTGTAAAAAGATGCGACCCGGAGTTCAAACCAATCCAGAAATAAAATATATAAACTACAAATAGTTATGATAAAACGTTTGTACAATGATATTGCCTAGTGTTGGACATGTAAAAAGGTGATGCATTTAGTATTCAAGTTAGCATAGCACTTGCGATTTATGTACGTCTGCAAGTACGTCTGCCTAACTTATTTTAGATCAATTACATACGACCAAAAGTTAAAAAGTTAAATCTCTGTTCTTCATGGTTACAAATATCCAGAAGCAGCGACCGCTTACCAACTTCATACATACCTACTCGTTCGTACATATTAAGTACCTCTTATTATTTAGATTTTACGTTGAATACTTACGGCTAGGTATGAGTGCTAGAGCCAGACCAAACAGTATTTCCAGGCCACCAACAGTCCTTCTGTACCACTTCGATGGTAGCTTGAAATCCAGCATTTCTGTAAGCGGGAATACTTTGGCATACCTAACGTATTCTTTTCTCTGTAATCAGAAAATTATTTAAATAATGAATCTACTTATATATAGCAACATATATTTTTTTGTCAATGTAATATATTTTATAATTGAAAAACCCGACTGCTTAAACCGAAAAGAGAAAAGTACTACAATTTTCTCTTTTTAGATTTTGTTTGTTTTTATTTTTTTACAATAATTAATTTAATTGAAGTCGAAATTACAATACACTTTCGTACGGAAAATAAGTATACTACGTAATAAGTTACATTTTATTGGCCAGAGCCAGCCAGTACGTAATTAGAATAAATTAATTACTAACGTATGTATCATATATTGAAAGGGCTAATAATGAACACAAACGGTGCTAATATATCAAGATAACAATTTAGTATTGTCTTTGCAAATAGGTCAGGTACGAAAACATATTCAAAATTAATTTGACAACCCAAAGAGCACTGAAATAAATATGTCCTAAACTCATAAATATGGTGGACAGTGCAGATGTATCCACGTCATGCGCACGTTTGGCTCAAAGCTCGTACCAGTATTATCACCTGCTGCAAGTATCTCACCATTCGATTTTATTATACCTATTAAAGTGGAAGTTAAGATGAAGTTTTATGGTTATATATAACTGCACTTTATTGTCCTGAACCAGCATATCAAATTTGATGTCAAGACTTATGTGTTTAAACGTTTAAAAACAAGCTCAATTTATATGTTGAGTTATTTTATTATAAACTACTTGCCCACGGGTTCACCAGCATTAGGAAAATATAACATGACATATATTCGACTTTATTAGGCGAAATTGTATAACAATAAAAAATAACATATTTTAAAAGAGGACGGGTAGCAACGGACACTAATACATTCAATACGAATCGAGCTAAAGATTTATATACTTAAATTGTAATAAAATCCTGAATAGAGCTTTCCTTCTTTATTAGGCACAGACGAGACCATCAAACGTACTAAAACCGAATTTTATTACTTTTAAATACACAGTTCCTGAAGGATTTTTATGCTATCTGACCCCAAAGCTACCTCTGTGTAAAACAACCTCAAAGTCATGCTCGTACGGTAAGTCATTTTTACCTTAACATTCCTAAATTTTTTATGCCCCCCATACATATTTTATAACGTTTAAAAATTATTTTGTTCCCTTAAGAAATATAAATGATAAGTTTTAGGAAGAAATCACTTTGAAATTGTTATCAAAACATCGTAAGTAAATTGTAAGTAATTGTAAATTGTAAGTAATTTGTCTCTATGACAAATTTTCTCCCAGATCAGTCTAGTCGTTCTGGCGTGATTAATATCAAACATCAATCCATCTATGCTTCTAAAAATTCTCCTTTACAGGATCAGAAAGATTTTTATCATGCAAACATTTATTAATTGTCATACAATTTACGGTTACATAATTATTGGTCAACTGCTTAAGCATACATATTTTTGCGATTTAATGTTGACACATGAATTCGAATTATAAAGATGTTTCCATGTTATCGCTCAAGACTGCACACATCACTTGGCCATGCTAAAATTCAAAAGTGCTCAGTAGGTCTTCTTTACGGAAGCTCCACCGCCCCAAGCACCACCGCCACACCGATTTCTCTTCTTTCGATAATAGAGTGTTAAACGCTGTTGTATTCTGGTTTGATTGGTGTGGTATGGAAGACATTCTTATAACTTAGTCCACAGCAGTAGTGCACACATCTATGATTATCAGGCATGACTCTAATCTTATCTGGGGATTAAAGATGTGCATGGGTGACAGCGACCATTTACCATCATGTAAGACTGTCTGCTCTTATATATATATATATATAGTAAAAAGCAACTTTTCCGCCAATAAATCGGTAGAAATATTTCTTTCTTTACATAACAGCAAAACACATCTCATCACATTTCTCTGATACGACAACAAAGTTTATAAAAGCAATGTAGGTACGTACGAGTACAGAATTTCTCGGCGAATTATAAAAATATTCGCAAGCTATTCACATCCGCGGTGTAAATCGGGAAAAGTATTAGCTCATCAGTTTCATCACGTGTTATAATCTACTCCTGTTCGTTGGAAATTTACGGCCACTAAAACTTTACCAAGAAATGTTTACTTTCAATTAACTTTACAAGGTAAATTACTTATTAGATTTCAATCACTTAGATAAAAGATCTGACAATTTGAATGATTGTATTTGAATGTAATTGTTATATTTCATTTATATGAGGTGAGCTTTTTGCAAGCTTCTATCTAACTAATAATGTAATCGAACCTTGAAGTCGTATGGAAATAAAACTTGGTATGCGTACGTATAACGGATGACAATAAAATAATTTAGTCTTAGATCTGATCGGATAATGATGCCGGGATGTAGGTTAAGGAGTTTTTCAGTGGCTAGTAGTAAGTAAAAACTCGTGGGTTGACTAGGTAAACCCCTAGAGTTTGGTATCGTATGATTCGTTTTGACCATGATTTTCCATGGATTGGGTGTGGTAACGAATATCAGAAGACGGAGGCAGATATGGATAGTAGTGTGATAAAAGCATGTCTTTGGTGTAGCGTGTTTGGCAGCTCCTTCTATTACTTTGTAAAATCGACTTTAAAGACCGTTGGATTTGGGGTTTTAAATCGATAAAAACCACGATCTTGCTACGATAAAGGTTTACAATTAGTGATTTTCCGCAGTATCCGTAAACATTTACGTTGCATTTAGCACATAGAACAATGGTAAAATTAAGATGCGAAGCAGAAAAACCCATTTAATTTTTTGACATATTTTTAATTTTAGTTTGATGAATGTTTCAGCAAGATTGGTCATGCATTAAAGCCGTCAAGTTGGCGAGGTCGCCCTCTACTCCACCCACCCAAAACCGTCAGTAGTCATCTAGAAACTACTAGTCCAAGTTTACCGCTCTAGGCTTTTCGCCTAGAATGGTAAACGTGTTTTTATGTCAGATATTAAAAGCTTTGAATCAATTCGCAATGTTCAACTATCTGCGATCAAACAGAAAGCAGCTTTTTAAAAGCTACTTTGATACAGCTAGCCCTTAACGAAAAATTCAGTTGTGTCCCTAACAGAAGAATGCACCAGCTCATAGGCGCCGAAAACATGCCCCAGATTACCCTGATGATAAGATCACTGAAGATATTGCCCTTCGGCACGAGGAACTTCCTGTCCAGACACACACTCAACAATGAAATATTCTACACACACAGTCCCAGCCAGCAGAGCCAAGAGCACCTCGTTACAGCACAATCATCAAAAGGTCGCATGTTCGGTAATACCCCTAATTTTTTTCTTAAAACTGCTTCTAAGTTGGTTTAGTCATTTTCTATTTAGAAAAAATTATCAATGATAGTTTTAATTTGAAATGTTGACATTTTCCAATAAAAGAATTTATAGTTATATGGCCTATATAATCAGCTCATTTGAGAAAAAAAATTACATTTTCGGTCTTAGCTTGGCAGAATTTTCAAGCTGTAGACTAAAATCTGAGATTTATAGAAAAATATATAAACCAAATAACTTTTCAACTAATGTGAATCAGCGAATATACATGAAAATAAGATCCACAGAACCCTGTGTCCCTAGGTTATGAACTGGTCATCATCAGTTACACCCTGTATATATCTAGTTAGGGTTAAAATAAGGGATTTTTCATGTAAATGAGTCTTATCATTTAGTTTGTCATTTATCATTAATTCCTAAAATTTGATCGTTATAAGCGACATTATTGTATATTATCAATGACAAAATAATACATGTTTTGGTAATAGGTGTTTGTTTTTAAATTTTGACGACCCGTGTGGCTGAGCAGTCACCATACCGGTCTGACACGCAGTGAGTCCCGGGTTCGATCCCAGGCCAGACAGACATCTGAATGATGAGTTTAGATTTCTGTTCTGGGTCTGGGTGTTTGTGTATTCGTCTTTGTGTGTCCATGGTACCCACGACACAGGAGAAAATCCTACTGTGGGGCTATGAGTGTAGAAAGCATTTATTTAAATAAGATCATTTGATTCCCGGTTAGTTAAGTAGATATTTTTAAGTCTAATTATGCAGTTCTTATTTTAATCAATATTGGCCTCATTTTCTTTCAATATTTTTTGTCAATCCCTATAGTTTAAGATTTTGCCATCAACACATTGTTCAAAATTCACCTGTATAATGTTGCCAAATTTATGAAGAGACCCATATAGATCTACCATTTCAATTCACCCCAATTCCAATAATACCCCAACTAACCTTGGCAAATCAGTGACTTAATGGGAAAACAATAATAGTGGGGAAAATTGTGTGTTAACTGTCATTAAGGCTTATCAAAAATTACTAACAAATAGCTCAGCGAATTTTATTTTTCTTTTTTGCTGGTATATAATATAATATTATTATATGTTTCAGATACAAGGTACAGATAAATATATGACATAATTGAGTTGTACTTAACTTAACACGTTATTTACAATTTTTATAATATCTGACGAAATGGTATTTTTAAAGATCAATAAGACACGCTGTTTAAATACATATATATTGTACATTCATTCCACGTTACACTCATGAGAATTTATTAAACAGCAACAGGAAGATTAGTGACACTGAATCGGAATCACATCACACTGTCGGACAGAGACAACTGTAGTCGTTTTAGGCGGCAGGCCAAATACCAAAATAGCGACCACATCGCGCTCTTACAAAAATTTTAATGCATCTAGCGACCTTTACATATTGGCGTGGACTGAACTACTCAAAAATCGATATTTACTTACCAAATCCTTGTGTAGCTCCTTGGATATAAAGGGAGATATTTTAGTTATCCCTACAAATATGAAGAACACCCCTAATAGGATAGATAAACTTTTTAACACAATAGAACCCATTTTGTACAAATGTTACAGTAAATATTGCATAAAATGAATTGTCCAAGAAAACCAAAATTAATATATTTTCTCACACTACAACATTGTCGAGTAAAAACATTTATTATACAACGACCAGTCACCGTCAATTTTTACAAAATAATTTGAGCTATACTCGGAATCATTATAAATTTGCGGATTGACATAATAATAATGAGAATGCTACTCGCTACAGTGCAAGCGCGTTTCGCGCCGGCGCGAAAAAATCCATAACTTAACTTTGTTTTTTACTAATGCCATAGAGAGAGAACCAATCATCGACCAAACAGAACTTCAGTGTTGCTCTCGTCTCTAATACTCTAGACATTAAGTATGCACACAGTCAACAAAAGCTACATATTATAAATATTATAGCTTTTGTCTTATTATTGATTTTAAACGTTTTATGTTATTCCAATTCAATTTAATATTTGACAATAACTCGGATTGAAGAAAAAGATGGCCGCAAATTAATAAAAGTTAGGTTTAAAGGCGCTAAAGCCAAACCCGTAAAAACATTTTAAATAATAGTAGATCCTCGATTATTCGAATCAATTCGGACCGGGGCTAGTTCGGATAATCTAAAATTGAGGTAATTAAAACTTGAGTTTTTTAGGACGAGATTATAAGCAACACCTCGCCACATAATAACTGCTACATATTTCTTAAAATTGAAATACGTATTAATGTTACGATATATATACACAAATATGTATTTTAAAAAGTTGGAGGCTTTTTTTCATAATATCGTCAATTATTATTGACGAACGGCTGAAATGCATTTTAAAGAGGCTGCGCGTATTTGACTACGGCGGTCGCAGCGAGCAACAAGGTTTTTTCGCGCCAACGTTCAAATAATTTGAGGGTTCGGAAAATTAAAGTCATCATTCGGATAATCGAGGTTCAAGTTCGAGATTTTTCATAAATGTTATTTTTTTATATTTATTGATCCATAATTAAGTTGGTCGTACAGAGAAACTTCTACATTCTGGGTACCAAATTATCCCAATGGAGAATAGTATTTACATGCCTCTATTATAGGTTAAATAACTTTATATTTCCAATTTTTATTGCCACAAAATTATTTTTATATTGTTATTATTCTTAAATACTATAAAATGAAAATATACTAAGAAAAATTAAAACACATAGCGGAATTTAAATCAGCCTCATAAAATTGTAGTTTAATATAGGTATTTAATTAAAAGGAAAATATGCAGTTCTCGTTAATGAATTATTTTTACGCTAACACTGTCATAAATAAATAATATATTACATCAAAATTATAGTTCTTGTGCACTAATTAGATTCCATACATGTCTTTAAATATTATGATCAGCTCACAGAGTGATAAATCTAACTATATAATCCCATCATTTCATAAAAATAGCTTACAACCATGCAGCATATAGTTATTAATTTAATTTGCTGTATTAATAATAAATAAGCTGAAGTTGATTACATAATCTGTAATCAACTCCAGCTTAGATTAATAAGAACTCGGATTGGATTTACGTTAACACATCTTTGAATCCAGAAGACGGCAATGCTTAACACTGTTCTTATATGTAGCAGTGGTGTCTCCAGAGGCAACCACCCTTGTATTGTAATTGTAGATTAATATTCACAGAATTTAATAGTTACTTATGAAGACATGAGAGGCATTGAAGTGTTTGAAACTTTTAGATGGAACATTAATAAAAATGGACAATTCTAAAAAAATATTATAATCAGTCATTATAAAAAAACAATATAATAGAATAAGATATCATAGTTAAAAAACAATTCAAAATAAAATAAAGTTGTCCGAAAGATCTTCTTCCATAAAATCAGCATAACATTTCATAAAGTCAGGAGACCCACAGAGTAAAACTTGATCATTTATATACGGTTTTAATTTGTTCATATATTCATATGAAAACCTTCTTGTTATAATTGGTTCTTGATATCTGAAAATAGTAGTACTTGGAATATGTGACAAAAATATACTGTACGAAAAATTCCAGTAAGATTTATATAAAAATAATTCATCCCTAAACAAAATATCATCTAGTGATTGGCAGCAGTAATATAATATAATCTTGGTCATGTCATCTTCATTATTTAGTATGTTATCAATTATACTTATAAATGGAGCAATGCCAGTTCCCTGCGCAATCATAATAATTCTGTTGAATTTATTTGGTGTTATTTCATATGAACCATATGGACCTCTCCATAGAGTTATATCTCCTTCTTGTAATTTAAATAAGTAGTTTGATACCAGACCATTATCATAACACTTTAAAATTATTGCAAAATCAAAGTCTTCATCTTTATGACTGCTAAGCTTGATAGGTGTGTAGGCACGAGAACATGATAATTTTTCACTTAAATATTTGTACAAGAAATGATGTCCAGGTTTCCACCAAACTTTAGGGCTGTTTTCATTACTTCTTTTAAATTTAATTATTTTCTGAGACTTACTTAAAAGAATTGCACTGACAATGATAAATGGTGAGTAATTTAATTCTGATATACCATTTTCTCTTCTCAGTTTCTGTGATTCACTTGTATTTTCATATAATTTCAGCTGCTTTTCATAAACGTCAAAAATGCAGGGATTGCATCCGCTATTGCAACAATCTTCCAAATTTGGTTCCTTTGGGGGCTCCATACCACTAACAGTTTAAAGCAGGATAGTAAAAAGTTACATGATTTAAGTGTACTTTTTAGAAACAAAATAGTAATTTAGATTATTTGTAAGCATACCTACTAATTTTTTCATAACCTACTTTAAATAAAGTCAAATAGTCTCATTTTCAATCGCAAAAATGCACCTCCACTAGAAGCTACCCAAATAAACACGGAAGAGCAATATATAAATACAAAATCCTAGGGAAACTATTTACGTACGCTTTTGTAAATCTTAATTTCCTAAAATTATTTTTATTGCTAAAAATAATTCAATATAACTTAAATCTCTAAGAAGTTAAAAAGTCTCTTGAAGCGTAAGTCAGTGATCGTCAATGCAAATGTGTCACTGTCATCGTCATGCTCATCTCATGTCAATTGTGCTATTTAATTTTGTTTAAATAATGTTTTTGCGGCCTTGGCTTCTTGCTTTTCAGCCCAACTTTATTAACTTTCATAAATTTTAAATTATTTATTTTCATAAATAATTTTGTTTGCATTGCCTTTAATTATTGATGGCCAGAGGGGTCATTTAGTTGTCATATTTAATGCCGTAGAATGGACTGCGTAATCTTACTTAAATGATCTGCATTTGACTACAGTAAACTTAGTCGGGTGATCAAGTGTGGGTAAACCCGATAAAATATAGACTTAAAGTCTATCTTATCTTTGCCTGGACGCTTACGCTTATTTGATAGCGCCCTCTAGACTGACGCCAGAAAAGCGTCGGTTCGGTTAGTTTAGTGCCGTTCGTATTGTACCTAGCTTGTAGCCCGCCATAATAATCTTTTTACCCATTGCGATAACGAAAAGTGTAAACAATTTTGTGAGTATGTTGTGTTAAATAATTTTGGTTTAATTATATTTTGTATTAAATTTCCTAATATGGTATTAAATTTGTGAAGTTACATTTAGAAGCTTCTGTTCCATGTATGATAAATTTTACAATAGATCAGTAATTACCTAATGGCAGACTCCATTTACATTGGCTTGGCTTTCTGAAAATACAATGTATGGCAAGAAGTCGAACGTATTAAATATTATATTTATAGTACATATATAATTCAGCATTCATATTAGATTGCCTACACTTGTATTCATCGGTAACACAAGTGAGGCACCCTGAGCGTAATCGCTAATAATATTAATGCAAGCCAAGCGTCTCAATGGTCAACGACTTCTCTCTTTATTTGTTTTTCTTGATTCGACTATTAATTTCTTTGCGTAAGCGCGCATTTTTAGCTTTAGTTTACTGTCGGTTTCTTAATTTAGTGTATATATTTTATATACCGTATGATTGTGACCTCTTCTCTGTTTATAATCGATAAATATGAATTGGTAATCATTCATGTCGGCGGTTATTGACATTTTAATTTTTTTTATTTCAGAATCTGTGTTGAAGGTGAATAAACCAATTGACTAAAATGTCTGATGATGGTTCAACAACTGTGGAGAAGAAGGGGCGCGGTAGACCTAAATCTAATGGAACACAATCAGTTAGTATAATTATATGAAATGAAATGTATTTATTCTGTGCAGGCATATGGTGGCCTTTACTTATTCGTTTTTACTTTTGAAGGCTTACAATGGAAAGTAAAATATATATTTTTTAATTTAATTTCAGGAACCTAAAGGAGATGCTAAAAAGCGAGGTAGACCGCCGGCAGCTGCTAAAACCAAAGAATCAAAGAATTCATCGGATGATGAACAGGCACCAGCAGTGAAAAGAGGCAGAGGCAGACCCAAAGGCTCTAAGAAAAAGGCAGCACCAAAGGGAAAGGTACAAACTAAAATATTAAATTCAAACAAGGTATAGATGGAATTTAACAATTGAAATTCACTAAACTATTTGTGTTCTTCAGGCTAGCTCTGGGGAGGGACGCGGACGTGGCCGACCACGTAAGGACGCTCCTCCACCCAAGAAGGATGCAGCATCTACCGAGGAGGAACAGGACGAAGATGAAGAAGAAGAGGGCTCTGACCAGTAAACTCGATACAACACACTCACTCTTTAGTGTAATATGTTTGTCACGATAACTCCTATCCATAGGGATGGATGAATCATTTTGTTAAAAATATTTACATTTATGGAGATACTTTTATGAGAGCATTTCTGATAATAATAGGGGTTATCTTGGCAGTACAAGTCTCGTTTGAGATTGCCCCCCAAACTTTAATCATGTAAGGTTTACTAATATTTCGAAGTGTAAGATAATTAGCTGCTTTAAGAAATTGTCTTTTGTGTGATTTAATTGCATTTACTTGAAATATTTAATAATAGGAAAATCAACTTACATGGATAAATTTTGGGTTGACTTAGCTCTCCTTAGCATCGTACAACTCTAAGATAATTTGTAAGATCCTTTTTTGTAGATTTATTCTATTCTGATAGGTATTTTGTAATCTCCTGATTTATACTGTAAGAAATTAAATAATACAATTTTGTAGATTTATTGATTTGACATAATTGTCAAAGTATTATTTTCTATAATAAATATTTTCATTTGATTTGTTTTGTTTCTTTTCCTGGATTGTGCTTCATATAGATAATCAATATTATAATCAGATGTTAAAATTTACTTGTCATTTATAAATTGTCATAAATTTTAAAGAACTAATTGTAAAATTTGTATTCAGATTTTAACATTGGAGGAATGATTGATATTTTTAATTTGTGTGTAAGTGCGTGAGTGTATAGTTTTAGAACAAAATATATAAATTGTGAAATATATGATTATTCTATTTCATTTACTGTATATCGTTTGTATTTTGTTAGTATCACATAGCAGCAAATACCAGCAATATAGTAATTTGATTTTTAAAGGCAAATTATTGTTCCATGATAAATCATGATGAAAAATGTGATAAACTATCACTGGCAAGTTGTATTATTTTGTGTGCTTTTATGCAGTCAAACAATAAGTTTTAAGCTGCAGCATTGCATTTCAAAAAAAAAAAAGAATTTGAAACACTTACTCATGCGCGTCTCGCAAAGCAAGTTGTTTTGAGTAATTCGTTGTTTAACAAATTGATTTGTTAACGTCTGCTAATAAAAGCCCCTTTCATCGCGTTTTTCATTTTGTCTATCTTTGTTGATAGATAGCCAGTCGCCCGCAATTAATTCAACCGGATTCGTTAACCGAATCGGTTTAGTTACATAGGGCTTTCGCTCACGGCGACTTTTTATAGCGATGCTGTTGCGTTTCCGCATCGATACAGTCGTGAAGCGGTCGCTAGCTGTGTACCCTCGCCCACATAACACAACGATTCAGTCGCGATTCAAACGCAAAAGTGTTGCACTAATGCGCGGTTCTACACTCACACGCCACCCTTCCTCCGTTTTCTTCCCAATGTCGTCCGATATTGTCGCGCGGTTGCATCGATACAGTCGCGATGCAGCTCGTTGCAAATGCGACTAACACGTGTTAGTAGCAATGCTGTCGTGCGTTTAGCAAAATCACGACAACATCGCTACTAAAAGTCGCCTTGGGCTAGGGCCCTAAGGTTGATCACCAAATGCGATGTCTGTATTCAGTTTATCTGCTGACTACTAATCGTTGTTCGCCATATTCTCCGATTAGTAAGTATTTATGATCGACTACGGCGTACCTTAACAGATCGGTCAACGGAAATAGGATGTATGCCAATACAGTTAACTGAATTGCTATTTACATTAGTTGGTGACCAAAGTCGGTTGCAGTCGATTATGACCAAACGGGCCTAATATAAACCCATCTCTTGGACTTCCCGGGGGTATAGCAAAACTATAGTTAATGATTATGAGATTAAATGCAGGAGAATAACAATATTTTCCCCTGAAGCATTTCATCTTGTTGTGCATATTTTTGAACTAGATAGAGACAATGAGCTCCGTGTTAGCAACACTAAGCCCAGCGTAGGGATTAAGGCAAGTCAACAAGTTAATAATTTAAATTAGTAACTTGTCTACAATTAAGGCAATTGGACGGACGAAAAACGTATGATTATATATGGTTTCTTATTATTTATATATTAATAACAGCATGAATATTGTGATTCGTTTACACAATCAGTTCGTAAATTTCGTAATTTTATTAGTAGCATATAGATTCTAAAAAAGAGTAAAGGACATAAAGATATCTCTATGGGTGAGTTTAATCCCTGTACTTTTTAGACTAGTACATCCCTTCGAAGTTAATCGATTCAAGTCGAACATCTCACAAATCGAATACAGAATGATTTAAAAACAGCCTATTTATTATTTACAGTGTTGTTTCTAAATATAATTAATAAATATACAGTAACTAGCATCTCAATAGGAAAAGACACGTTTATTTGTCACTGTAAAGCTGGGTCTCCACCGAACAAAAGTTGCCAACATTTGTGTTATCAACTTTGAAATTTAAAATCATCTCGTGTTAGCAACAAAAAAATGTAAATAAATGTTGGAAACCGTGTTTCCGTTTTTGGCGGTAAACATCAGGAGCGCGCCTGTTGCCAACATTAATTCTCTCGGTGGATACGCTTGTTGGCAACATAAGTTGGAAACATACGTCCATCACTTCACATATTACTTCACAAACTTTAGGTACGATTTTTGAAATCGCCTGCTTTGAAGTTCTAAGTAAATACATTACTTAAGTATATGAATCCCCAGTTGCGAAGAATCTTAAAGTAATTAATAAACGTTCCACAAGTGTGATTGCTATTCTATAATTATTATCTGTTTTTTTTTCGGCCAATAAAATTTAACAGCCTTTCGAAATCAGAATCGGTCTTACGAAGAAAATTTCTGATTTGTCCATCTTCAGTTCTGCCTTTTTTATAGTATGGAAGTAGCAAACGAGCATGCCGAGTCGAACCACAAAGAGTTCTACCAACTTCAAACGAGCCTCCTGACAAGTTGTCATCTCTTTTCAAAGAATTTAATATTTCAATCCCTCCATGTATTGTCGTTCCCTTGAGGCTTAGTCGTACCCAATATTTACGTTTCCACTTATTTTTACTTAAAATAATACATATTGCTGCTTCTTGCATAATATGATCGCAATTCGAAGACAATACACGTTGCACACAAATTCCGGTAGAGACAGGTTGTTGTCAACTAAATAATGTTTCTTAATTTGTTGACGATTTTTATCGATTCGGTGGAAACACAGTTGAAACAAAAGTTGGTGACATATCGGAGAGTTGAAAACACAAAAATTGCCAACAATTTCGGTGGACCTTGAAAAGCATTCAACAGTATATATATCACGCCACATTCGCACGTTAGAACTAACTGTTCTTTTATTTTTTGACAATAGCATTTTGTTGCCCACATATGGAGCAAGAAGGATGTATATGACTTTCTTTTCAGGAAGTGTTTACCTTTTCTTCAGTCATATAAGTCATATCACAAATGTAAGTATGCATCGCAAATGTACTAGACATTTGCGATGCATACTTTGATGATTCAAATCTAATTAAAGAAAATGTGTATCTATATTTACGTTGACATAATTAAATGGTACATTATTATTAGCCTTTGTCACAAAAATACTTTTCACCAATCCTTTTTCTCCGTATGCCGCTCATTCAGTTTTTTAAAATAGTATCGATTTATGTAAATATTTCTGGTGTCCTTACCTTTAAAATTGTAACACACGTAGGTCCAATGATTTTTCTCGATTCTCATTCTTTAATCGATTGGTTACATCTAAAATATCGATTGTTCCTACATATCATAGATAGTCAAGTTTGTCTATGGTTTAATTTTCAAAGCTGCTGTCTGTTCGTTGTTGCTATTACCTCGCGTCAGTTTGTTCGTTTGTAATTCGTGGTGTGAATTATTTGTTTTATGTTGCTGTTTTTTTTTATTGTAAAGTTGTTTTCGATATTTTTGGTATATTATATCGTGAAATTATGTAATGTTGACTTCTGTGAACTTTGAATTGTGAAACGGTGTTACAATTATTAGTGCTTGAAAGTTTTGAAGTTGACCAACTTTACAAGTTTTATTAAGTAGTTGGTTTTTGTAATTTTATACAGATGTTATTAGGCGCTAAAGTGTTCAAGGCGATTTTGCTGATTTTAATAAGGTTTGTAATGGCATGAACTTGTTCTTCGGTTTTGTTACTTCAAAAAGTATTTTACCGTATTAGTACGTAGTAAGGAACGTTGTCAATCTTCTATACTTAATTACTTGCTTCTTGTTGTATACTTTCTTGGCAGTTGTTTATAAAATTCGCTAATTTTCCGATGGATAGCTATAATTTTTTTAATATAATTTGATTATTGTTTATATCAATAAATTTGCTATGGTTCATGTAAGAAGAGAGCAAGTTTTATTAATTACTATTTTCAGTCACTTATATAATAAGGTTAGCTTTGTTTACCCACAATAAACTTATCACACATGTACCATATAAATTGGGTTTTCTAAACAACAATAACGGACACATTTTATTGCAATAAAAACTTCATGCAACATGCATTTTCCACAAACCACTTTAAAAAGTTAATAAAAACTATACGTCTTGTTCTTGTTTCATTGTTATGAAATTTTTTGATAGAAATCATTACTTATTATGCCATGTAAACTTCTTTAATATTACTTTTTGCAATTTACTTACATGTTCGCTAATAAAATATTAACTATTAATCATTTATCTTAGAAAGGAATTTGATTAATCCATTTGTATTACCATAGAGTTATACGGATATTGCCACGCTATTGACCGCACCTCTTAAAAATTTAAATCAAAAATGGTTCAGTGATACCCAAAATTATTAAATTTTACATTTTACAGTGTTAATATTAATGCCTATTATTATAAATTGTCATACATTAATTCAATTGAAAAAAATAATAAGTGATCTCTCAATTTCATTATTTGGATAAGCTATTTCTTACTTATTATCCATGTGGCAATGTGTTTGAGAAGTAAAAAGAGCTTTTATTTATGTGATTTTAGACTAATATTATTGCAGAATTGATACATTTTAATGTGTTGTAGGTAATCACAATATGTGGTTTTTGAATTTCTTTTTATCTTTTATATATTGTAAAAAAATCAATTAGACGGGGGAACTAATAAAAAGTAATTTGATCAGAAACAGGTTTTTAAATTGTACATTTTAAATACTTGTTTCTATGGGAAAAAATGTGTAGTACTCAAATCACTTATTTCAACTTTAGTAAGTCGACAATCTAACGTCTATCGATCTACAACAATCGACATTCTAACTGCCTACATTATTTTCTATGTGAAATAACTTAAGCTTTGAACTAATAAGCACAGTGCACTTTGAACTAATAAGCACAATGCACATGGTAAATTTTTTGATGTATATAACACAAATGGGTTACAGGTGGATTGCGTGTGCCTTTGTTCATTCAATGTTATAAAAGGAAGCATGTTAGCAAACCTGAAAATGCCAAAACTAAATGTAATTTGTCATAAAAAATTGCCTATGTATATTTGTTGGTAATATTTAATATTTCTGTTACTTAATAACTTAATTTGTGATGCTTATATTGCATTCATCTGTTATTAAAGATTTCTCCTATAGGAAATTCATATACAGAAGCTAGTAAAGACATTGTTATATATATATACTAATCATAACATACTTGTTAGTTCAGTTTCATTAAATATTTAAGAGGCCACTCTGTTGTCTAACAATGATATCCCCAGAGAGCTCATGATAGTACAAAGCATGTCACAACCAGAGATGATATATCACAAGTCTTTGACAAGTATATAAATAAAATGGATTTTGATTAAGTACAAATTAGCTAATTAATAGTGTCCGACCAAAGCTTCTGCTTCAGACACCTTTGGGTCAAAAGCAATACTTTTGGCAAAAACTTCAGCCCATTTTGACCGAAGCCAAAGGTTATATATACAGTGTTTGAAATTGGTATATTATTCACTTTTAGATAATTTGGTATTGATTTTTTTATGTTTTTTAAACATTCGGCTTCAGCCAAAAATGGACCTTCGGTCGGACACTTAGTAATTAATAAAAATTGAGACTACTGTGAAAATCAAAAATGCGAATGAATGACGTAAGAATATACGAAAAAAAGATATTTTTCAGTAGTCAAGTGATGTAAAGAAGTAGTCAAAAATTGACAATTTACTTACAGCTCATATGTACTGCTTGTTTAATTTAAATAGGCCCCAGTATCAACACTCCTTCCTCATAATAGTAAGTTAATACCCACAGCTAAGGGGTTTAACCTCACTCCTCAAACTAAACCTAAGTCCTTAGGTTAATTTGTCTATTTCAAGGGAATGGTAAACTTTTCGAAATACACGGCCGTAATCAAAATCTAAGACAGTAATCCTCATTACCAGAACATGTTTTAATGTGTAACGGAGACTTGTCCAGTCGATGATAGCCTACCTTCGGCTGGACAAGCTTTCTCAAACGAATTTCTGGATCCGCCATTGTGCTTGCTGTCTGTATTGAGGATTAACGGCTTTGAAGAAATCATCGTGCCAAGCAGGTCTCATTTTCCGCATGCTAATTTGTAAGGCCCACATAAGATACGTCATGCCGGAGTCGTGACACGTGCCTTGATACTCGATTGTCGTGTAGTATTGTATTTGAATGACTATATGCCGTATAACGAGTTTTGCATTCTAATTGAATTCGTATGGGATTTATGCAGTCCGTGACTCATATCTTTCGATATCGTATGGTGAAGATATAAGGTCCAAATAGGAATGACAGATTACAATGCGATAAAATGTGTCGTGAATACCATTATCCTATTTACTGGTATATATTATACAATATATACGTATATTGAATTGAATAACTAGACGAACGCGTCTGATACCAAGGGGTCTTCGATGTAATTTTTGTGTCTTACATTGTTTAACGTGATTGAATAATATTAAAAATATATTGTGAAAAATATTAAAATTATAAAAAAGTCGAAGAAACAATTGATTTTACTCAGGTATAGGTATAGGTAAAAAAATATTGATGTAAACATCTAAATATTTTTAAAGTTTTATACATCCCGTTATCGCGGGCTATCGATTACATAAGTAATTGATAGCCCGGTAGGTAATATAATAATAAGGTTACCTAAGTATCTTTTAGTAACTTTTCGAAGCGTTATTATTAAAAATTTGGAACGATTTTATCCGATGCTGCTATTATAGAAAATATTATTCTGCGTAACAAAACGAGTCTTTCTTTAAAGTCGATGATCCGTTAAACACTACATGATTTACATAAGGCATCAGGATTCCCGTCTATGAAACTCTGTTCTTAGAACTTTTGTCTTAGTTAACCCCGTATTATGGTTTACTCAAGTAAATGACCTTATGCGTCATTAGGTGCCTAAATTTTATCATCATTAAATTAGTAACTCACAGTGATTTGGTTTTGTCGGTCGTTGCCTCGATGACTCAACGTGGGCAGATGCATGCGCCTCTTGGCCACCATTCACCTACTCGTAAGCTACTTAATAAGGCTATTGGTTTCATGTATGCGATTTCCATGTAGCAGAAAGCAAAAAACGCATTGGCTCCATTTCTCTCAAGCGTTTCGTCTGTGCATCTTATATCGTATGAAGAAGTCAAGATTGAAGAGAAATTCTAGCGAATTAGTACGCATTTCCCATCATCAACATGACTTTGACTTTGGCAAATAAATATTATTTTTATGGTGAGCAGTGTGCACTGTACACTACTATTTATAGGAATTGCATTTCATAAGAATATACCACTGTTACAGAAGGAAATTTTGACGACTTCGACAAGTCCAGACGTAACTTTCAATACATTTTTCCTTAAGCAGTAACGTACGTGCACTGTATTCAGTTTGAACTAATGGTACACCATAACTTGGTTCTCAGCCGCAAAAAGTTATAGGTCAATATATAGATTATAAAATTGTATTTTTTTAAATGACCAAAGGATGCACTTGTTCATGGACCTGCATGTTTGAAATGAGTAAAAGAGCTAAATAATTAATTTTAATGGCACCGCAAATTAATTGCAAGGCTGTAAAAATTAAATGGGTTTAACTGTACATACACAAAGTGACAGTGCATTGTTGGTTATCAATTAAGGCCGCAATTGCAACCACGCTGATGGATGGCCCTATTACGATTGATATGAGTGCAGCTAATTTGTCTATCAAATGATATGAGAAACTCAATCGGTCAATTTATTTGTTTCAGATAGCATGGCGTAGACGTATCAACTACACTAATTGCTGTCAGAGTGTCATCAATCGCTATTTTGTTCTCACGTAAGTTTGACTTATAATTAAATTGTATGACATAATTAATGAGCCTTATAATTGACTCCACATATTCATTCTTTTTTCAACTTTTACCATTACTACCATGCCTACCCTACTAGAAGCAATGCAAAATAGTGCTTTGGTCCTATTGAACTTCTGTCCAATAACCTCAATTACTTGAAATCTAAACTGACTTTAAGTCAAAATAATTGGTTATTGCTGCAAGCCGTTACGTATATTTTCAGATCATAGCGCAAAAAATATAGATCTTATAATGGATCTGTAATGCTCATATTTACTTACAAAATCCACTTGTGTAGAAACCTTTTTAATTAAAATTATATTTAATCGATTTTTCCGACTTCTCCCTTGAAGTCTTGACTTGCAGAAGGTCTATTTACTACAGGTCTACAAAAATTGATCAAGTTATTAAGGTATACAATGATTACACACATGGTGATGCTACTTATTATCACATAACGTAACAGCAATGTGAAAATATGAAGAATGTATATTTACGTTTACACAGCAATTAACATCATCAGTATATTCATAAGTCAGATGTAATATTTCGACGTCGGCACTGGGTCAGAATCGGCCGGCGTCCTGAATTTTTAAGTACGTGATTACTACGGAGGCAGTACCTTGTCTTGTGTGCGCTTTTCTCTCGGTGATTGCGTCTTTTACTTTCTCACGTAAACGGCAAGGAGCCGCTCTATCAACATATTGCTTGGGGCTTTCCTGCTAGCATACGAACAGGAGTTTACTAAGCTTTCGTATAAAAGAACTTCTCATTTCCTTTGATACTGTGTCCTGAATATTTTCCGTATTTACATTTCTTTGCTTAACCATAGAACCGCGAAAGTCGTCTCCTGAGTCTCGACATCCGACGACGTATTAACGTCGTATGTCGGTCAAAGATACCATAGAGCCAGTTTTCTAAGTATACATACCTTACGTTAAGTAAAAAACTTTCACGACTCCGACTTGCAATAACTATAACCAGTTCTTATGCATGCCGCGTAAGCTTTCGTCAAGTTCTTCACATAAGTTAACATTTGTCTATGAAAAAGTTCGTCGTTGAAAAATAATTTAAAGGCTACGGGTTCCTGTACGGGCTGATGTAACGTACCTAGTATTTATTTTTACCTTAAGGAGATAACGGTCAGAAAAAACGTCAATGTTCGCAAATGTTCCCGGGTATTGAAATTATATGAAACTATATAAAAAAATTTGACATTTTTGGAAGCTTTAAATGAAAGTGTCTTCGGTTTTTAAGATTAGTCCGAGCCGTCCGCTCAGGATGTTTTATGAAGTTAATAAAACAAAAAAACAATTATCTTTTAATTTAAAATATCGCGTGGGAATCTATTCGTATTCTGAATAGAGATAGCATTGCTATAGCATTTTATTTCAGAATATTTTAATGAATATCTCGAGAAAAAAGTGTGGTCGTTTTGAAATATATAAAAATACTTTCGATTGAGAATACAAAACAACTTTTTTGTTCTTTGCGAACTTACTTAAAAATAGCAGTTACAGGCGTTTCAGTTTTATTTAGTGTCTTATAATTTAAGTTCGACTAGCGGCATCACGTATCCGAAATAGACTTATTCATTTGTGGAGTATTTATATAACTATTGAGTTACTGTTTTCGCTTTATTGCCCTGTGGCGGACAAGATAATAACATTTAGTAGTAAGTTGTGGTTAGATAGATGCTCACTGCGTCGTGTTGTTATGCGTGGGGGCAACAATGACCTAAGGGCGCGAACGAGGGGGCGGCAAGCATTGACGCAGTCCGCTACAGCGCCCGATTGTTTCTAATTCAATTACCTATTGCAAGTAGAACGCGGCACATGCATTGCCCTGTGTTCTCTCCTTCTCACAACCAAACTGCCTCCTACATAACAAACTAAAATAATCAGTAAGTTTACAAACAACTACCTAATGCGGAGCGTAGTTCACTTGTTTATTAATAGAACTTGCTGGCATTCGACTGCAGTTAAGTTTTGTAAAGGCACAAAATTGATTAAGAACTTTTTTAAGTATATTCTAATTTTAACTATTATTATTTTCATCTCTTTTGGCAATTCCCAGCAATAGAAGTCTAAAATCTTTTAAGGTTCATTGGCGGCTCTACTCGTTTAGTCCTTTTTTAGCGACAAAGAAAGAAGACAATTTAAAATGAATTATATTTAATCTGAGAATCCATGAATATGTATAAAATATAAAATCAAGGAATAAAATGTACATAGAAAGGTGGTAAGACGAGTATAGTACTTTGATACCTACCCAGTACCCGTACACGTATTTCTAGCATAAAACAGTTCTAGCTTTTTAGTTGAAGGGCGTGGTTGCCGGCACAGTTTCATATGAGGAACCCTTTAATTAGTCCTCGGGGGAAAGAAAACATCTGTGATTGACTTAATAGATAGAACCCTTATCCTATATATAAGGATACAGGTGCATTATGGTCTGCTACTTCTGGCTATTAAAAAAAAACAAAGGCTATTAAACAAATGCTCTGGGTTTGCTTTGCTTTGGGATCTAGTTCGTTACGCGACACCATTCTACGAGCGATTGTCCTGGTTTCACGATTTTAATCCTGTATTACGTAGAAAATCTAAGACGACAAATGTAATTATGCGATTTAAAAATAAGCATAATATATTCTAGTGTCCGATTATTGCAGTGACGTAAAATTTTGTTGCTTTATTATGATTTTATGAAAAATTATGAAAGAAAAAAGTAAATATATATACTAGCAAACCCGTTTCTTGGGCATTAAAAAATTGTTGGTGTGTTTCTTATTACTAAATGTTAGGTTTTATTACCCAAATGCCAAAAGGAGGGTTATGTTTTTATCGCGTATGTATGTCCATAATATGCACCTATTTGCATGCGAATTTGAGGAAACATATATGCTCTATTATGTTAAATCTTGGTGTTATTACCCTTGGTTTTGGTACTTTTAAAGTGTGTAAAAATATGAAATTATTATGATCTATTATGTTTATTTTAATTGTTCAATACTTCTTTGTATACAATATAGGATGTAGTGTTATTATCTGGCAGCAAAATGTATAGTTTTTAAACATATCCAACCCGAGATAAACCAACATATAAAATTATTAATCTCTAATTATGGGAAAAACATACTTTTTTTTTAAATCAATGCTTCATCTTGTACCGTACCTTTATATATAAAAAACGGCAAAAAATCACATTTGTTGTATGGGAGCCCCTTAAATATCTATTTAATTCTGATATTAGTATATGTTGTTATAACAGCAACGGAAATACAACATCTGTGAAAATTTCAACTGTCTGCCTATCACGGTTCATGAGATACTGCTTGGTGATAGACAGACGGACGGACGAACCGACGGACATCGGAGTCTTAGTACATTTTACCCTTTGGGTACGGAACCCTAAAAGCATATAATAGAAATACCACCCAACAGATTACGACATGGTCGCGGTTACATACCTAGATATACTATATACTTCCCTATTCCTAGCAGTTTAGGAGTCCATAGCAGACTAACAACGTTACCCGTAATTAATCTATACTAATATTATAAAGCTGAAGAGTTTGTTTGTTTGTTTGTTT
>MOOZ01000263.1:431256-442833 GCA_002930495.1 Cecropterus lyciades
TTTTATATGTTTGTAAGACTATTTGTACTTTTTGGGTTATCAACAAATAAAGAAATGTGTTGCTCTGTAAATACAAAAAAAACGACATTAAAAGTCTATTCGTGGCTCCTAATCCATTTAATAAAATATTTTCACTTTAATTCGTATCTTGTATGAACAAGCCGGTATTATAAAATAAAGTAATTTTTATCTAATGTCTATCGTTTATAAGTCGTTCATCTAGATAACATATATTATTATATCTACAGCAGGAGTTACAGGCGCGGGTAAATTATTTTATCTATTGACAATTTTATCTATAAAAATATTAAGTCGCCTGTTAAGCTAAGAATGTACATTTTAATGTACTTTGTCCTTTGTTGGTTAATAAAATTAGCTAACTAATTGCCAAGACATTTACCCAATAACGGTTTATGCAATCTGTTTCTAGTTAAATACCCGTTAAACTTGATAGATACCCCTGATATCGCTATAAATGACTTAGATTTGTCATTTGATTGTGCTATTGTGGTAAAACGCAATTATCAGAACAAATATATGAAAGAAGTCAACTTTTATTAAACTCAATCCATTTTTGCAGTTCAATTTGTTCGTATAAATGAAGTGCCGCTGTAGATGCTCATTACATTAGACATAGATTGTTGCATCTAAATGTCCTTATGTATGTTTTGTGCCTTACCACCTAAGAAAGGAAATGTAGCTAAGCTGAGCTAGTAAGATGTTCGCTACAAGAGGTAGTTGTGCGAATAAGATTTGCGACTGGCTAGTAGCTATTTAATTATCTTTGATGTTTTTTCTATATAACAAAGTTCATATTAGACACGTCATCTACTCCGCTTTACACATAACTATACCGGCAGCGGTTGCTTAGCTCACCCGTAGCTGGAAACCTTAGAACACATCCCTAACTCCAATATTTACACCATAACTCATGTTAACTTTTAACATAGCACATCTCTAAAGGCACCCTTATTTGGGTACAATTGTAGTTTTAGGTAAAAGATGAAAAGCAAGTAAGTTATATACAGCACTGTGCGTGTGTAATGTATCTTGGCATATATTATGATACAATAGATGAACATTGAATTGAGACATTACCACATTTCTAATCGTATGTGTATGACCAACATGTACAAACCCATTGGATCTTTTGCTTTTCATCATAACTAGAAAAATGTAACTTTAATAATTATATCGCTGCTTTGCATGAACAGTGCGAAATTCATACAATTTAAGTTAAAGATACAGTTTAAACCAAAATATCTGTCTTGGTTTAAACCGTAAACTTAAAACTCTATTGCTGTAGTTACACCTCTAATATTCTTACTTTACTCATTAAAAAGAAAAATAAAAGCATTGTTTTATTTTTACCCGGCTGTCCTGCAAAATTAACGTTTTTGAGTTGTGTAATTATTTTTCGTACATAACGCTAGATTCTTATGTTGTATACGTTGTTTCCAGGCTGACTTAATGCGGTTGCACGATGGACGCGGCGGACAAGCGGATGTTGGATCGCGAGGCGCTCCGCAACATGATCCAGCAGTGGAACGCCAACCGCCTCGACCTGTTCGAACTCAGTGAGCCAAATGAGGTACGGACAGACACACCGTTGCTGTCTAAATGTTTATATTATTTAAGCCAAACGGCCAGCTACACAAAAGTACTCTTAGAACGGTTATGTCCACAGCATAACAGCTGTTTTTAAACGACGGTGATCGTATCGTTTTTACCCTATCGCGTCAGAATGAGGGTAATGTTTTTCGAGCGTATGTATGTATGTATGTATGTTTATTTCTTTGCCACGCGCTACAGCCGAAACTGCTTGGCTCGTCTTGCTAGAATCGTCTCAGTTTGTAAAGTGACAAAGGCTACATAATTTTAAAAAATGACGCCTGCAAATAGTGGAAAAATGTTTTTTTTTAATTATCACAACAATATGGGTATCAAACTACACATACACACAAACATGTATATATTATGAACAAAAGTCGTTAGAAGCAGTCGCGTTTTATGTTTTAATACTTTAACAATGTTACTAGTTATACTTAGAATTATTTTATTAGAAATACCCCAGTAGCTCAATATATGAGCGCGCAAGTTGCAACACAGTTATTTCTAATCTAAACCATCCCATCCAATGAAAACCAATAAAAGTTCATGATGCACATGTACATATTGTACGGTTACGGAAGTTTGATTTCCACTTCCACCGCGGTTCAAATCAATTGCTTCGAACTGTACTCATACGTCTATTCATTATAATTCTGTTGCAAATTAAAGAATGAGCTCATCAATTTAACGTCTTTGTTCTGATGTACCTATTGTTGGTTCATGTATGACTATTTGTTTTTTTTTTTTAAGTTCTAATGTGATCTATATGGTCACCTTTTTCGTATCTATCTTAATTGCTGCATTTTTCCAATTAATTTTATAAACTTGCCAAAACATAAAGTCGACTTTTTACTTGTCAAATTCTTTATTATAATTATTTCAATATTCGCGTGACTAAGTTTAGGCGTAATGTACGAAAAACGAGCATTGTGATCAATTTGTTTGTTATTAAAGTAAAAGGCTACGTTCCACGTAAACTTTTCACGAAGTTGAAAATGGTTGCGTGTATTTTTAAACCGAAGTAAGCATGCGATGCTTCCTTCCTTGCATATTTTCCTAGATAAAGATATGTCAATAAAGTTATCTCCAGTAGAATGTGTTTCGATAACGTGTATTTTAGGATTCCGTAGCTAAATGATAAAAAGTGTAGTTTTATAATTTTACTTAATAACTATAGTGTCATTACATACATAGAATATAGTTGCGTAGGTTTTATGATATGTATGTAATAATACGTTTTTGGTTGAAAATAATTTACGACAGACTTCCTAAAGGAAAGAGGTTACGTATTAATCGCCTATATTGTTTATTTTATTTTTAGTGTCTATAAAATAACATTGTATATGCGTAAATATTTATTAACTTTGAATTTTAATCGTGAACCGATATCACGGACTCAGACTTGGCGGCCTTTTTGACAACTGTCCTTTATTATGCATCAGATTACATGTTTTGTTTGGAAATTTCTTGATTCTATAGCCTTTGTGTTACATTTATTTATTTATTAATAATTTATATTAACTGTCATCTATTGAATGTCCATATAAATAATGATTGTGAAATTATGTATTTAGTGGATCTTTATCAATTTAGACCATTATCAATTAAGTTAGTCAATCAATTTTGTTTTTTTTTTTGCATATAATCAGGCAAAGACAAAATCGTTAAGTGCATTTTTCTTTGTTTGTCTGACTAATATTTATAACTTATATGTCTGATACTTTTTTTAAGTAGCTCTAAATAGATTTTTATCAATAACCTAAAAAAAAAACACCTAATGTTCTATATTGGTTAATGTACAATTTCGATAAATACGTAAGTAATATAAATAAGTAAGGCACGAAATTCTACTGAGCAAAACTCATAAATAGGTTAATTATATTCAAAGGCAGTTTCGAAGACAAAGAAGCAACATGAAATAGCCTATTACTGACTTGAATTCGAAGTTGAAATGTTTATTATAATGATAACCGAATCTAATCTCACAGCAGTTAATAACAAACATATTTATATTGTTTTTTAGATTACAGTAATATTATATATCATAAACATTTATATAATGCAATTTTTACGATTAACGTTTTGTTTTCTGTGCAGTTAACTAGTTTAAAAGATTTTATTGTATGTATGTACTGTATGTGTGTAATTGTATTTCAGAACTTGGAGTTTCATGGCGTGATGCGCTTCTACTTCCAAGATTCGGGTCAGAAAATAGCCACGAAGTGCATCCGCGTCGCCTCCGACGCTACAGTTAGCGATGTGATAGGTGAGTGTGATTGATAAATGGACGATCACTGATTTGTGCTGGAAATTTAGTATGCATAGTCAAAATAAGCAATGAAAGTATTAAATTTTATGTTATAAGCAATCGTCTTTTTTAACTATAAGAAACTTTACGAGTTTCCGCTCGCATATACCTTTATGTTAACTAGCCGAGAAAAAAAGTTCCAACAAAATCTTTCATCACGTCAAGAAATTTAACATATTATTATTACAGAAATAGTATAGGTATATATTATATTTTTTTTAGTTTCTGTTATTTCTCATATTTATTTTAATTACTACGAGGTACAATAGTAAACTTTAATATATTTAGTCAACTGTTTGCAAAACAAAATCAGAATTTATATAAAGTTACTTTCTAAAAAAATATGACTGTACAATACAAGAAAGAATCAAATCGCGCCTACGAAAGAACCAGGATGCGTAGTGCGTTCCAATGCAAAGGTTATTTATATACGTGACAAAACTCTTATAATCGGTGATTGTATCGTAACTGGACAATAAGTAAATGTCAACATTTAGTGTTTTTATTTATTTAGTTTTAGTATTGTAAAACTTTTATTATTGTTGATAAGAAGCACACTGTCAAAAGTATTTTTAGCTTCCTCGCAATTTCAAGAGTTACTGCTACTCCTAATGCACTAAAATCTCAAACTCAGAAAACAATACACCATTGTAAAATTTTAACTATCGTATCAAGCACTCCCACGGGATTAAATCTCTACTAGCTAGAGCAATAACAGAAATTTAATGATTCTCTATTGCTTCTATATTCTTTACCTCCGGCGAATTGTAGTGAGTTAGCCGTGTTACACATTACTATTTAAAAAAATACATTGTCCACGATTGCAAGCTCAATCCATTTGAATATTCGCGGACGATTTTTAAACTTTGCGGATCATTTCTAGTGCGTCTGCGGTCCACCAGTGTATCTTTGGTTCAAGAAACTGCTGTAGTGGAACAACAGAGTTATATAACTTTCTAAAACGTTCCATAACATCTTCCGTTTATAGAAATACAATGTCTTGTACGTGTTACGCTTGATGCTACTGGTACTGCTACGCTTTTGCAATAAATTTCCCACTGAAATCAGAAATTTGTCAATAAGTATAAAAAGTATTAATTAAGAACAAACTTTGCCTTAAAGCATATTATAAATTTTCTTATAACGTAGAAGATAAAACATCTTGGGACTGAGTAATTATATTTTTTTCAATACTTAATTTAATGTCAAAGTGTAGCGTATCTTGCCAAACAAGTCTCTAGTTTAGTCAAATGTAAGGCAAGATACTGGAGCTAGCTATTATTGCCCATGTAAGAAACAAGATGCTTAAACATACAAAGTAATACAAAGAAAAAAGACATACTCTGTGAGTTTCTTGCCGGATCTTCTCAGCTGAGGTCGTGTTTCGATCCGGTGGTAGTGTAAGGAAAAATATTGTAACTGACAATTTGTAAGTGCCCCAATAGGCCTATGCAAAAAAATAAAGATAATTAATTTATTAAAAGATATTTCATTTGATTTCAGAAACGTTGATCGAGAAGTTCCGTCCAGACATGCGCATGCTGTCGCTGGGTTCGTACTCGCTGTGGGAGACTCACGGGCCGGACGACGAGCGCCGGTTGGAGCCACACGAGAAGCCCCTGCTTGTACAGCTCAACTGGCACGCCGACGATCGCGAGGGACGCTTCCTGCTTAAGTGCCTTACTAACAATGAGGTATGTTGTTCTACCGTATCTTGTGACTATGTCTGTCCCCGATAGTTGAAAGGTGCATGATGGTGCAAAATGGAGAAATATTTTTTGTATGTATCAAATCGGTCACAGTTCCAAGTAAGGTAAAATTATTACATGTTGAAAATTGGAAATGATAGTCATCATAATTCTCTTTCAATTTATTTGAATGAAAAACTTTTTTAAATACTTAATTTAATAAAGGTTCATAATACCTTTTTTCCTTAAAAAAATATGAAATGCTATTAATGTAATTGAATCTTCGGAATTAACAATTATGTTAAATTTGGAATGGAGCATCTTTTTTATCCTAAATCCGTCAATATATATAAAATAGATTTCGAAAAAATGTTAGATGCGTCTTTTTAACTATTGATAGCAGAATTGTCTCCTTCTGTTCTGTTTCTTTTGTTGCAAATGTAGTTCAGTTAAATAGAAGTATCAGAAAAGTGTCTTATTCCGTAGAGATATGGAGTTACATAAAGTGAAAATGATTAACGGGGTTTGCTTTACTTCATCGAATATAAGTTCATCATCAATTATTGTTATTATTGGTTACGGTGTCTGTAATTTACAATTTGTGTACTTTTTGTTTATTACGGCGAAAGGGATATGAAAAAAAAGTCGGATAAAATTACAAAACATCAGTGAAAGTTGTAGGTAGATTAACGCGAACTACTGGCTTAGACATGGCGCAAGCAGATTTTGCCTAGCATTCCGGAAATAGGTGTAACGGTTTAGCAATACATAATGGTAAACGGAAATCTTATCCAATCTCCGTCAATTTGACGACCATTAACGTATAATCATCGAGGAGGTAGATGCTAGTGTCATACTCGTTTCTGTGTGGTTTAGTACTAAAGTTTTTCATTACATATTGTGCGTGGTTTGATAACATTTTACTATGTATTTTAAAAGTATGACAGTTATAAGTTGTTATGATTGAATTAGAGTGAAAATAATTATCAGATAATATTTACATTAAAATCAGCCGAAGGTGTCAGGATAGATCATTTATAAAAGTGTATAAAGTATGCAAAGATAATTCATGCAATTAATTCACAGTAACGACTTTGTGTTTCTTACAGGTTCCATTGTCCACTGTAAACGAAAAGGCTGATCAAAACTTTAAACGAAAATTGTCGAAACGTGAGAAGAAAGAACTTAAGAAGAAAGAAAAGCTTTCAAGATTGAAATCCGATACTAACGATGAAAACCGACCCGTTGCCGAGAAGTTGTATACAGGTGTGTAACGCTACGCCGATTATCGAAACTATATATTTTTTATTGTACAAGTCATATTATATTGAATGGTAATTGATCAGTTTTAAATTAATATTTTGGTTTTTAAATATTTGCTTTCTAAAATTCTTGGTAGAATTTATAGTTGTTGATCTATTTGATAGTGCGACTGCTCAGTTATAATCGCCACACTTATTTATTATCTGTTATATTAAATGTGATGTAAAACTATTGTAATCTAGTTTTGAGACCTTGAATAGTAATGACTAGATTCCCGATAATTTAACGATACTGTAAGATTCTTGTCCTATTTTGGAATCAGGTACAGATTTTCCTTGTTAGCAATGCAATAGTGCAATGTTCTGCTAAGGTTTAAAAACGTTCAGACCCTAGTTTTATCTAGGGTTGATTATAGATGAACATGGGTGGCAGCGGCTGCTTATCATCAGGTCGACCGCTTGGGCGTTAGCTACTTCTTCATTATTAACAAAGAACTTCGTGTTTCCCTCTTCCATTAAATGAACACGTGCAGAGTTGCCGGAGACATCGTTCACGCGCAGCATCAGCAACCCGGAGGCGGTGATGCGGCGGCGGCGCCAGCAGAAGCTCGAGCGCAAGCTGCAGCAGTTCCGCAGCAAAGACGGCGGGCCCGACACTGGTAAATATAGCTTTTATTTCATCTTCAGGCTTTTTTTTACTTATATGTAGTATACGAGCATGCAGTCCACAAGTTAGTAAGTGACCACCGCCGCCCACGGACATATCGCTGCTTAAAAAGCCTAGAATTGGAAAATAACTACACTGTGATCAATGACTGCCACAGCCACAGCGTATTTAGAGCACCATGTTTTCAATTCTAGTATTGGATAAAAATATATTTTTAACAAAAAATTGTCAAATTTTGAAATCAACCCTAAATATCATCAAAGTCCTACCTGAGGTTGGCCACAGATGCGTTGCTACCCTTTACGGAATAGGTTGGTATGTTTCGAATGTAACAACAGTTTGAACAGCTTGAATTTAATATTTTTATTATTATTAGGCAGATACAAGTGTAGAGACGTAATTCTTGTGTCGTTGACACACATTTATAGAGCACACTGTAGTCTTGTAAAACTTTTAAAGTTTAGAAATGTATTATAGTCCGTTTAAGTTAGTCCGAATAGTAGGGGTACTCTGACATAAACTGACAAGCCAACGACGATGTCTTTGCATGATTACGTTACGTAGGTCATGGAGCCCTGCAGGCAGGAATTAGTTGACTTAATAATTTAGATTTTTAGTGAACTTTACTGAAAACAAAGAGATATATTTTTTAAAGTACAGTTTTTATTTTCATTTTATTAGGACTCATTTATTTATTGAATTATCGGTTAAAATTAATAATTGACTTATCGTTTGCGACAGCATAAATATCGGAATATCTCTGTATAGTGTCGCTCGAGCTCCTGTACGCTATTTTCGGATCCTTTATATTTATTCAGAGTATTCGAAGGCTTTATTAATTCCGGCAGGTGGCACGCTAAAGATCTACGGGTCGTCGCTATGTCCCGACGTGCCGTACAAGACGCTGCTGCTGTCGGTGGGCGACGCGGCGGCGGGCGTGGTGCGCGAGACGCTCGACAAGTACGGGCTGTCGCGCCACGAGCCCCACCACTACTGTCTCGTGCAGGTGCGTGAGCGTTACCGCTGGATCACGGAACATTTCCTTGTTGCAAGCGAGTTTTAGCAAATTTTGCTACAAATTGCAGAATTTTTTGATATCTCGAGGATGAGGCCACGAAATTTCAAGGATCAGAAACGTATGTAACGTTGGTGCACCACGAGCTGTTGGCCCTGCTGGCCTTTACAGCTTCACCGGGTTTTATGGCGAGCCTTAAGCTCAAGCCGGGACAAGAAGACTGGGCTGGAAGAGGGGGATGGCTTTGGTCCCCGTTGCCGGGTTCCTTGACCATCCTCCTTCACTAGAGGGAGGGACGGTTGCGGACCCAGCCAGCAGCACAACATAAATAATTTTATTGTTTTCACCAGTCTTTCCTATATTGAATGCTATTGAAGTACGGTAAAGTTCACCGTTCTCACTGAAAAAATGGATTGCCAGTATGCAAGTATAAAAATATTTGTCTAATCATATCAACCACTCCTTTATTGTATATTACGCAACTATGGCAAAGTAAAATACAGGGTTACTATTGTGATGGCTATATATGTACATATGTACTGGTATGTTCCTCCGTTCTGTCACAACTTCTAAAGTACTTATCGTTAATGGATAAGTGATTTTGACTGGCTGACTGTTTGTTTGGCTTTGATCTGAGCCATATTGAGCTATAAACTCCTCCTCCATAAACTATGTAGTAATATAATCGATAATCCAATAGTTATTGAGAAAAGACAAATAAGTGACGTTCCCATCGAATACAAGAAACAGCTAGTTTGATTCTATCATCCTTAATCTCATTAATGCAAAAGAAAAATAAAGGTTTAATATTTAATATACCTTTTTTGGTACTAGGTTGACACTGCAGACAACTCTGAATACATCCTGGAGGACGACGAGTGCCCGCTCGCCATCGTGATGACGCATCCGCACCGCAGTGAGTAATGTTTCATTTGGAATCATTTTTTTACCAGATTAACCTGTCTGATATACCTGTCTCATAATTATATCTACCTATGTTTGTCAAAACATAGGTAGGCAATAACTTTAGGGGTCTACCTAAATGGAATTTTCAAGCGCTATTTAGGATAAAAATGGGTATTATGAAGAGACTGAAGTCATCATTACCCGACTGCGTCAGAAGGAGAGTAATGTTTTTCGAGGTTCTGTATGATTGTATGTTATATCCATTACTTTGTCACGCGCTACAAGCCAAACGGCTTGACGGATTGTGACAAATGACATATCATTAGAATCGTCTCAGTTTAAGGAGCGTGATATAAGCTATAAAATTTTAAAATGCTGTCGTCTCCAAATAGGGGAAAAGGGGGAGACGACTTTTTTATTATCACAACATGTGTGTCAAATGAAAGCTAGTAAATACTTTTTACTATACTCTTAATTGACTATATTGACGAAATCTATAAAGCGTTAAATTAAATATATCATTATGAACAAAAAGTAGTTTCAAGCAGTCGAGATTTTTGTTTTACTATTTTCAACATTGTTACTAGTATACCGTGCGGGGATCGCTGATTAGACGTAGACAAGATCTCTTTAAAATTATTTGCTTAAAAAACTTTACATTACGGTTTAACTCAGTGACGTTTCTGGATGGCTTGTTGATAAAATCATATTGATTTTTAACATGAAGTGTGATTAGATTGCTAGCGTAAATGACGTTGGTTATATTAAAATTGCTGCTGTAAATCAAAATTTTGAGAATTAGTTGTTGTTTTACACATTTTTTTTATGAACTTATAATATTCCTTTAAAAATCGTTTGAGGTTGTTAAGACAGAATGTGTAGGATACTTTGTTGTGTTGGTCATTGTCACAAACAGCGTGTATCTAGCTGTGTTTTAATGGATTCGATCGAATTTCAATTTATTTTTATGGATTGTCAGAAGACGCGATTATGAAAGATGCTGGGCGACAAGTTAAATATGCATACGCATATTAATTATTTAATTAATTCATTTTTCCCATCGTTTTAACAAGGTAAAATACTGTCGGAAATGTTAGAACGCCTCCTATTCTCGCGCGCTTTGGGTAACATCACAGGGCACATTCAGTTAGGGATGCCCAAAATTTTGGATCACACTATAATCGTATCGAATGTTTTAACAGTGATGATTTACGTTTTATATAACTATAGAGTATTGGGGATAAAAGTAAAACAAGAAAATTGGATAAATCACTTGGATATTTTCTATTGCGACTTATTTGACGTGGTGGAGCGGTCACCATGCCGATATAACACGCAGAGGATTCCATGTTCGGCTAGAGAGACATCTGAATCATGAGTTTAGATTTCTGTTCTATGGCCCTATGGCTATGAGTGTGGAAAGCGTTTCTTATTACTTAACAGACTGCCAATCGCAGTGAATCGGTTATATCATTGATATGAGTCAAAATGCTTAATGCTTGTGTACTGGTGTCATACATAATCACATGAGTGACTAATGTAAGCGCCAAGTGCATATCCACCTATTAGATCGTTTCAATTGACCTTGACATAATTTCAGCAAGACACTTTGTTGTGGTATCTGCAGTGCAACATCGAACTACGAATGTTTTCAATTCGTCTACTTCTATTTTGTTTCATAAATCGTGCTCTATAAAAACTGTTTTTTTTTTGCGATCATTATTATGGTGGTATGAAAATATCAAATTAGTATCAGTAAATTGGTTCATAGGAAGTTCAATTCGATTTGGTTTAATACAGAGATTGTAATACAATTATTAATACTATTGTGTTTGTGTATATCCAGGAATTCGTGACTATCCTAATATATTTAATTCGTCGATCTAGTTTGTCAGTATATTATTATGCACAAGTGTTGCACATTACAAGTAATGCTGTTCGCATTGATCTATACTAATATTGTAAAGCTGAAGAGTTTGTTTGTTTGTTGGAACGCGCTAATCTCAGGAACTACTGGTCCGATTTGAAAAATTATTTCGCTGTTAGATAGCCCATTTATCGAGGAGGGCTATAGGCTATATATCATCATGCTAAAACCAACAGGAGCGGAGCAACAATGA
>MOOZ01000263.1:495592-507580 GCA_002930495.1 Cecropterus lyciades
AAGGATGTGGCTGAAAAACAGCGCTGCACAGAATCCCGATTCTGTGTTAGCAAATGCTGAGCCATCTCCTTTTATCTCTGCCCAATTAACTCTTATTAACCTTTACGTACTGAAATTGATGAGATAATAAAGTATATTATTATTATTATGTTGCTCTGTAATTTAATACAATATTTTAACCACATATAACATTGGTATTCGGGCAGGTTATAATCAGCTGAGATAAGGAGATCCGTTTGCAAGAAAAAAATCGAGTATTGTATAACAATTTTGAACTCTACGACTGCGTACCTACTTACAAATTAGGTATCTTGCCATAATGTAATAGCACTGTGCTAAGTTTGATTTCGGAAGCTCCAACGTCACACCCATCTGTATCTTATAATATTAGAGTATTAAGGAAAAGACACGAGGAATTGTAGTCCACCTGTCATAGGAATTGAATCCTGTTCCTTTGATACATCAGTTTATTAACAACTGATGTGCGATTCCTCTGTGTAAATATCAATCACACATCATCATCATCAACTCCTAAAAAATGTTTAATTATTTCGAAAAAATAAAATAGAAATAAGTTGTAGTTAAAATTTGAAATAAATATTAACAAATTTAATTATTCAAAATTAATTTAAAGTAGTCTTTATTTGATGCAAACACTCATTAATGCAATAAAACCTTGTTCCTATATTGCTGATTTTTGTATTTTATTTATTTAAATATAGACCACAAGTAACAACAAATAACATATCAAGTGATGCAGAAATCAATGGAAACACGTGGCCACAACAAAAGTTCAAACAAGGCGGTAATGTGCACTGAGACGTGACGTCACTCGCTCTGATTGGTATTTCAGCGAACATGACGGTTTGCAGTATTTTATGATTTCATTTTATTGGTTCCAGTCAATCCCAATGTAGAAATTCAAACTGGAAAGCTTGAGAATCCTCATTTCTACAAAATCATTTATTCTTTAATACAGTTCGACATGACTATTGTTGAGTAAGAAAACATATAACCGTTAAAAAATATTTATTACCGAAGCCATGCGTGTTCAAACAGCATAGATAACAATACAATGCTTGACACACGACACAATGGGGTTAAAGTAATGAACGCCTGTTAAACAAATTAAAAATTTATTAAAATTAAACACAACTTAAATTACTTCTGTAATTACTTTATTTGTTCATTGTGCCTACTATAACTAGTGGATTAATTATAATGTAACAAACACTCAAGGTGCTTACGCTCTGTGACGCTATGTTCACTACCGTATATTTGTGTGAACGAGTCTCGTATATAAAATAATTAATCTATAATTTGTTTATTCATATAATTAATCTATAATCTATAAATTTATTGTCTTTAAAAACTTATTTTATTAATCAAAAAGTCACAAATTCTTCGATCAATTAAGTTCTTATGATAATCAGGAGCGGCATTGCGAAATCTACACGTTGCCTCATTACACCTACCTATACTATGGTGTGTTTGTTTGTTACTCAATCACGCAAGAACCACTCGTCCGATTTTCAGCAATTTTTGCATTGATATGGCTTATTTACCTGGTCAACTTATAGGCTACTTTTGATCTCGACATTTTTCACCATCTAAAGATGGCGACTTTTATTTATGTCCCGTAGCGAAGCACGAGTACTTCAGCTAGTGAAAAATATATTTGAACTTAACGCCTCGTTGAATCATCAGTTTATTGATGGCCGGTGCTAATAAATGAGTGCACATATAATTTGAGACGTCCGTGGCCGTGGACGGATAAATTCGTGAATGAACTCACGCGAGCGCTTTGACGTCAAGCGGCCGTGACGTCACGCTGATAACCTGCGCCTCGCCACCAGGATCTTGGAGTTTCATCACTCCGATACCATCACTCAGACGACGCGACGCAATCTATACTAATGTGAAGAAGATGTATGTCTGTTTGTTACTCAATCACGCAAGAACCATTGGCCCGTATTATATGCCATTTTGCACCGATGTAGCTTATTTACCTAGTCAGGCTACTTTTGATTTTGATATTTTGCACTATTTAAAGGTGACGATTATTTTAGTGACGCCACTATACCTTTTGTTTTCAGATTTTCATATATTTCCATTTTAAATACTTGCATGGGTACTTGCTTTACTATAAGATACAATGCTTTTAACCTGTCTGACTTAATTAAGAGTTAGATATAGCAATTCGACTTATAGTGTAAGTATTCAGTATAATCGGTACTTCTCGGTCGAGTTCATTAAAAAAGTATTTTCTCAACTGTTATCTATTATTCTGTTACTGTTGTTCTTGCATGTTTCGAAGGATGGGAGTGGATCTCATTCCAACCATCACATGTACACTACCGCTCAAAAGTATTTGGCCACCTGCATTTTGATTAAAACCACAAACAAAACTGCTTTAATAATAATTTTATTATGTTTCATTGTTTGTGTGTCACCGTAAAATACTTATCTACAATAAAAAAGGTAAACAGGTCATTGTTATTTTCCGACTCCTGGTCATAAGAGATCCGAGATAGTGTTATTGTCGGAAATCCTTTGAAATTCTTGGAAGTGGGAGCTTTGTTTAAATTAAGTTATCGAGAAATAATTTATATAATATAATTATAATACATAATTTCGTCAGTTATCTGATGTCATTTGACCAGAAAACACGCTCTCCGTACCGCAACACTTAAAGTCTAATAACATTTCTTTGTTATTCACTTCTAAGTTTTGTTTTTTGAAGAAAATGGGTAAAACCAAGGAACATGGCAAGAGACAAGAGGCATAATAATCGGCCTTCATAAATCCGGTAAAAGTAATCGTGAGATTTCAAGATTGCAGAAGATAGGAAGGCAAACTATTGTCAAGAAATGTGCGTCTGAGGGAACAATTTGCAACAATCGTTGTCCAGGTAGACCGAGAGCCACAACTTCAAGTGAAGATTTGAACATTGTTATTAAAAGCAAACGGAATAGACGATTAACTACGCCAGAAATAGCAGCACAATTCAACATTGGGCGTGACAAACCAGTGAGCGTATCCACCGTCAGGAGGAGTCAAAGGACTCCTTGGTGCAGGACTAAAAGGATGCATTTTTTGTTCTCGAGGGGGAAACCTTCAAAAGGTACCCGACGCCGTGGGAGCGACGCCAGGTTATGTGGGATTTTTACCGCACTAAAACCCCCCGGTGGCCGTCCTCGGCGCAGCGAAGAGGACTCCGGGATCTCCAAAGGAACACATCCGGAGTCCTCTAAGCGCATTGCCCCATCGAGCTGTACCCAGGTGAGCGGCTGGGCCTACCGCACCGGCTGGTTCTTACGACGGTATACGACCACACTTACCGCCGTCCTTCCCGAGGTTGCTTGACTGGACGGTTCGATCTCCCACTCTTGCCGCCCGCAACCCCGGTAACCCCCATTTAGTCGCCTCTTACGACAGGCAGGGGATACCGTAGCCCTATTGTAATTTCAGAACTACAGGGACAAAAGGATAGCGATCTCTAAACCACTTCTTAAAACTGTTAATAAAGAGACTTACTTGAGTAAGAGAACACAAGAATTGGACAACAGAAGATTGGCAAAAGGTTCTCTGGACGGACGAATCAAAATTTTAAATTTTTGGATCCAAACGAAGAGTATTCGTACGGCGGCAGGCGAACGAAAGAGCGATCGACGCTGAGGCTTGGGTTTGGGGCTGTTTTGGTGGCTCCGCCGTTGGAGATCTTGTGCCTTGGAGATCTCCGCCGTTGGATATAAGGAATTAAAAAAAAAAGAATGTTACAAAAACATATTAGAAAATAGTGCAGCACCTTCAGGAACCCGTTTAATTGGTCCGGGATTTGTATTTCAACAAGACAATGATCCTAAACACACGTCAAAACTATGCAAGGACTTTTTAAAAGGAAAAGAACAACAAAATGTATTAAAAGTCATGATATGACCGCAGTCTCTAGACCTAAACCCTATCGAACTATTGTGGGATGAGCTGGATAGAAAAGTACGAAAATGTTGCCCTACATCTCAAGAAGACTTATGGAGAAAGTTGAAAGATGAATGGCGGAAGATAACAACATTGGACAAATTAGTTAGGTTGCCGAAGCTTTGTGAGGCCATCATTAAAAACAAAGATGGACATATAGATGAGTCTAAAATTTAAAAACGGTTTAACGTATAATGTCTAATATAAATAGTGTTAATAAATAGTTACAATTATTATATAGTGGTTTCATTTATTAACACTTTTACAAAGTGTATTTTACTGAGTGGCCAAATAATTTTGAGCGGTAATGTATATTAAATGTTAATATCGTTAGTAATAAAGTGTTATTGGCCGGAAATTTTCATTTATTAATTTTTATTTAGTTTGCCGTTTTACCTAATGATAATTAGCTTGCTCTATATTATATCTTATTGTTGTTATATTAAATAAATAGGTATGAAAAAACCACACTATATCTTAATAGAGAAGTAATTTCTATTACTGCAGACTAGTATTTCAAGTTTCATGAGAATCAGATCAGTAGAAGCTGAGTTATTAGTCCATTTGTCGCGCACATACTTAATGCAAATTTAAAACTTATATGTTTTTCTCATGGATGCCCTTGTCAAAACTGAACCAGGTTAAAATGGGACCCAACGGGAAGCACCACCAACAAGTAAAAAAAAGTCAAAATCGGTTCCAACACAAAAGAAATAGAGTCGAATTGAGAACCTCCTCCTTTTTGGAAGTCGGTTAACAAGCAGCTATTAGTACAATATCATTACAATAAAATTACGTGCTGTTTCTTGAGCGGTGGCCATTCAAAAAACACAAATTGTACTTATCTCCGATTTAATATTAACCACTTAAGCATTTCCCTTACAATTCTCACAATAATGCATCAACTGTTTTTCCTAGAAAATAATTACGTCGGCAGATTGTATGATTCGTGATTATTTTAACCGTTGTCTGCTTACAAACGCCCATTGATTTGTAAAATATACTCTTTCAAACTTTCTTTAGTGTAGGTAGCTGACGACAGCCCAGTAGCCGGCATGCCGCCTTCTCCGTGTCGCAAATTCGCTAACATGAACCAGCTATTACACTAGCGATGACGTGCGAGGTTGTTGACGTCAGTGTCAGTCTTCAAGCTAAGTGGAGAACCGATTCTTACTCACGTCGCGTGACTAAGGATCGTGCCAAACTCTAGAACAAATTACGCACTCAGGTATCAACGGCGGTCGCATGTCATCTGATATCGAATAAAACTATTTACCCCACCTTCGTGCGTATGCCCACGCATTTGTTGCTACTTTTGGTGCGTGCACAATAAAATGTTAACGTCAAGGTTAAGGGTGTGCGAATATACTTCGAATTAAATCGAATATAAATATTCGTTTCGAAATTCGAATCCAATAATTCGAATTTTCGAGTTATTCGAAATTTGACGAATATCTCAAAAAAAAAAAAACAAATAGTTCGAAAATTTTCAGGTAATTCGAATAAATCGAATAATTCGAACAATTCGCAAATTAATTGAAATATCACTGGATTTCCAATTTAAATATCATTGGATATCGTTTCAGTGGAATTTTGGTTCACTGCTTGAATCAGTGAAATTCCATTGATTCATTTAAGAGAAAAATCTCTCGAAAATTTGCGAATAATAAAATAACTCGCGACTAATTCTACAAATTATCGAATAATTCGAAATATTTTGAATTGTTCGTTTTTTTTCGAATAGTTCGGGAACTTTTGAATAATTCCAAAGTTATTATATTAATACTCGATTATTAATATTCGATTCGAAGCAAATAAAAAAAAATCGTAAGTTCCAATTATTCGCACACCCCTAGTCAAGATGCAACCTTGATACTTCTAAGTATTTGGTTCTTGTTCTGAAACATTGCTCCAACTCGTTTCAAGCTACATGCGGATTATCTTATTGTGTGGGTACTGGCCATTGAAGTTACTAACTTGGGCATTTCTTTGACCGGCCTATTAGATGAAATCAAGAGCGTACTGTAATCCGCTTTTTCCAGTACATAAAGTTGGAAAAATTTGTTAGTATTCGTAAAATGTTATATTTAAAATAACCGACAAATTAACGAGTAAAACAGCCGACACAAACTATTTTACTTGTCTTCTGTAGCACAGGAATGATGAAGAATTGTTAATAATCTAACTTGAGTGTCATTGCAACGTAACTCGGTATACCAAGTTACGTTGCTGCTAGGCTTTGTTTACGCTACTGCTTGCAGTTAAAAAGAACCACAGGAATAGAAAGGATCTATTTACGTTACGAGAAAAATACTTGTTAACAATTACTACAGAATCATTAATATAATGGTTCTCTAGTTATTGTCAACAAGTCAACAAGCTTCAATAGTTCAAAGTAATTTATTCAATGATGTTCTAACATTCACTGATAGAACCCGATTCATTCAACTGTAATTGCGAAATAGCATGGAAATGTCACGGCCGCTGTTCCCAATGTGAGTATAACGATGGTTAACCGTTGACTACCGCTAAAGTGACTCCGTCGTTGGCAGTGTTTGATACTTGTACGTACTCAAAGGTTTACTATTAGGTGGAAATGCATATACATAGTAATATGACCTTGTTTTAGTTCGTGCGCAAAAAATCATCCTTATTTTGGAGTTCGATTTTTAATCATATTCAAAGAGCGATTATAGTTTCTGAAAGATGCTACCTACTCTGTGGCATTAGCGGACGTAAAATGAGGCATAATACTATCTTATTCTAGGCTATTTATAGACGGTACAGCGTATTTATCTTTAAAATTTATAGGTTCGAAATAATAATAAGAGCTTTCCGAATACAGAACTAACATAATTATTATAATCATAATACAAACAAGTCGAATTTGAGCGCGAGCCCACTCGAAACGCGGCATATTCGGCATCGCTCGCGGCAATAGCCCCGCGTGGGTGTGATTACATTTACACCATAAATTTGAATGTTGCTATTTATAGTCGAAAAACGATAACGTGGAAGGGAGCCGTCAAACAACCTGGCCGTGGGCGGGAGGAAACGGATATCAGTAGGTGCTTTATTTCATAAAATCTCGAGTGAACGATTTCTTTCAGTGACGTCAATACGTTTATCCGTTCGATATTGACGAGTTCCGACGACTAGGCATGAATCGTAGATATGATTCAGGCTCGTAGTCGAGTAGGCTAGATAGAGAACGGCGCTAATCTGCGAGTAAGTTGGTTGCATGAATGGAACGGTCGCCATTGAACGCGCAACTCTGCGTTTCTAATGCAATAACGCCGGTAACTCGGTTAGCTCACCGTCTCCGCGCCACGCACCGCACGCCCACATCAATGAGACCGTGCAGCCGCCACGACGTAGTCACGAATGAAAAATGATGAATGAGTTTATTAACCAAGCCACTTTTAATGCCCCTCACAACCCGTCGCAATGCGTCAATGTGGCACGTTTATAACGAACTAAGTTTAAAGATGTAATAATGTTTCTATCTCCGTATGACATTCATTAAAAACTTCAACCAGCCAGTGACATTTATACTCATAACTATTGAAAGATACAAACTACATACGTGTATACACTAGTATATATATAACGCTGTTTACGAATAGTAAGTTTACGAAAGTAAAGTTTATGTACAAAACATATTAACATAAATGCTATCGTACTAGTTAGCATTTATAATTGAACACACGGCATCTGTATGCGATTACAATGTTTGTTCCATGCTTATGAATGGAATATTTGACATTGACGTATCATTGTGAGGCCGGCACGGCATAGGTACCTAACCTATTACCACGTACGTTCATCAATTAGATATGTACAATCAAATACATACGGCTAGAGGAGTACGTAGGCACCCAATGATGGTTCACAGTAACATCGCTGTACACAATTCGTAATACACGTGATCTGTTTCTTAACTTATTTATGACTAATTCTCATTACACGAGTTCTTACCGAGAATTCCATCGGTTTGTTTTATTCGGATTGCTTGTTTATACGAACCCACGTTGATCAAAGTTCAACTAATCGAGTTCGCCGATTTCTTTACAAACAGTGAAGACGGTTGGCTCATTAGCATAAAATTCTCGTATATGTATTATCCGACATAATAAGTTTACGTGTACGCCTACAGCAATGAGAACACTTTGCCCTCCTGTACTTTTCCATGGCTTCCAATGCAATAAATGCTTCTGCCTTATGCGTTCAACCGTAATTCCAGTTCAGCAGAAACTACTATTATTTTCATTAGCGGAGGTAGTGGAGACTTGTGACGGCGGTGTAGTAATTAAAGAGCTTTTCAACAAGGCCGTTTGAACGAGAAAGCCGGTGCCGGTATCCAGTCGTGCCGGAATGAGCTGCCGGCTGCGACGGCCGTCGGCTTTTTCCGTCGATAAAAGGTGGTCGAAGAAAAAGTCACACGCGCATGAAATCGAATTCCCACGCGTGCGAGGTTTCTTTCTTAGTTCTCGCAATTAATAAAAAGTGGTAAGTGCAGGGTTCAGACCGCCCGCCAGCTTGCTGTAATACTTGCTAATGACTACAACTGAGTATTCTTGTATTCTTAGTTTTCTATTGGTTTGTATTTTATTCAAATAGGTACCTTGTATAGCCGCCGCCGAATGCAAATTATATGTGAATACGCAAGGTCAGGACCAAGGCGAGTTTATGCAAAATATTGTGCAAAAAAAAATAGCTGTCATTAATTTAATATGACGTATTCGTTCGCCATAGAAATAAAATGATAAAATATTATTCAACAACATAATTATCATAACATTGGATTATTTTCGAACTAAAACATCTGAAATTGAAAATTTGTCCTTTATAGCCTTGTGAATGATTCACAACTACTGTTATATAACTAGAAATTCATAATTATACTACAGTCGTAACATTAAGCCATTTCTTTGTTATTTAGCTAAACATAAGGTAAGCGGGCTATTTTTGGCAATACAACCATCCGCCGCGACCTTTACGTGGGTACCTGCCTATTGTAAAACAAATTAAGCGTCTTGCCTTCGGCTTTCGCTCTACAATAAATTGTTATTTTCGGTTGATGACGCAAATTATATTCCACGTCATCAACTCGGCAACCTTTATAAAACAATGTTATAATTAATGTTCACTTATAACATGGTTGCTTATCAAACTTTCTTGATGAAATACATAACTAAATATATATTAATGAACTAATAAAATAAACGTTCAAATAAGTACCTCATAATCTTCGACCCGGGATCACGATGATATTCTTATTATCAGTACCTAATGACCATACGGTTCGGATATTTCACAATTTTACGTGCAATAATTAATTGCAGCACTAACTAGTAATATATCAATATTAACTAGTAAATCTGTATTAGCAAAATATGCACCACTTACTCAGTATTAGATTAAGAGTTACCGGTTAATATCTGAGTTTCGGATCGCCAGGTCATAATAAACCTGAACTGAACAGGAACTATTCTAATAAAAATAACATCTTAAGTAGACAGGAACACATGTTCACATAAATCCTGTATCCCGGTAGCAATAAGCTCTACTTGCGGTAGATATAAACACTTTGATCCTATACATGAGTGCATGAGTCCGCCCAACGCGTTACGGCACACGATTGCGTAATGCGATCGAATGAATTTATCAAGAGCTCTACAATATATACACCCGGCATTGAGTCATAGAATTATTAAGACTCTTAGGTAAATAGTTCCCGTTTCTTTTATTCTGACTATATTATAAAGAAATGAAATGCATAACAACATCGCAATCAGTGATTTAAGTGTGGAACTAATCAACACCTTTTAAAGTGTGCAACTAATCTCAGACCCAAAGTTTCGTGTTGAGGCTCGGTAACAGCTAAGAATATTGTACGTATTTAATCAGCAGGATTCGTCTTCTTAATTTAGATTTGATTCTCAACCGTATTTGGGTAACTTAAGTAGAGATTACATAGTCTCTTAACGACAATAACACCGTGTGAAATATTGACCTGTTTTACTTGATCAAAACACGTAAACCCAAAGACATATACGAGGAACTTTACGAAATAATCTTATTTTTTTTTATTTTAAAGATACTAACCGTAGCCCCATGAGTGGCAGATGAGGCACGTGCTGGGCGCCCGCCTCGCTGCACCACTCCGGATACGAACGACGGAAGTCCGCGAAGTCACCTGGAAACAATACATGAAACATTTTCAAAGTGATAATGTGAGTATGAGTGAGTCTATAGGAAAAGATTTTTTATCTTATTAAAATATCAAATGAGCATGCAGTCTACCTGATGGTAAGTGGTACTGCAGCCCATGGACATCTCTAAGCAACATCAAATAGAACAGGGGTTCTATCTGAAGTCAAGCACAAATGCGTTACTACTACTGAGGACTGAAATGGTCGCCTCATATATAAGTGAGCCGGCAACCACATCCTCCCAGCGAAACGCAAGAATTGCTTCACGCTTGAAATAGGTGTGGCGTCGGTACCTCCCCGCTCGAACAACACTGGTTCTACCACTTGATAAGATGTAAAACAAGTATGATTTACGCCTAATTTTAGCGTGAAGCATATTTTATGTTTCGAGGGAATGGTGTGGATGCCGTCTGAGTTACATAATCGTATGGCTTTACCATCATAATCTTCTGGAATGACAACTTATCTGTTATAGGTTTTGGGTAAAACCTCTATTCTATATTGAGTTGATTACAGATATCCGTGGGATGCAGTGACCACTTACCATAGACTGCATGCTCGTTTGCTACTTCAATCTTATTGAAAAGAAATAGAATAAAGCCAGTCAGCTGGTCAATTTCCACATTGAATGCAAGAAAAGAAATCGCTTGTTTTTAAAGACAGCTGATTCCTGAAGTTGGACGCAATGTTAAGACGAACGAAAGTAAGTGGTTGTACAAACTTTTTTTGTTTTATATTTAGATAGAAAATTTGTTTTTACTTGGCGCCGCCGAATTTTTAATTTAAGTGTAAGATGTCAAAGCTCGAAGATTAGTAAAGTTATAGATAATTTTAGATATCATCGCACGCCTCAATGTTATACTTTGGTCTGAAATCTTAATTTGCCCGCTGATGAGTTCCAGATTACAACAACAGAAACGCAAAGGAGTACAAATATAGACGTTGATGTAAACAGTTTCAAGGAGTGATATTTGGAAATCTAGTTTTTCTAACAGTTAATAGTTTTATTAAAGGTTTTGTTGTACATTATTTTTTGTTATAAACGACAAAAATGTTCATTCTTTAATATTAAATTAGTCCCAACACGTAGTATACCATTTAGCTTCACCAATTGTAATAAATAATCATTAGCGCCAAAAATAAGAGTCCCAATTTAAATATTACATTTATTTACTTGAATATATAACGATGTAAATATATTGTTTACATAAGAGACATACTTATTACATACGAATACAATACATCAATACCAACATTTTATTATCATCTAATCAAATATTAAAATATGCGAACTTTGTTTTTGCATTGCTTGTCCATAGCACACTAACCACTAAGATCACTACATCAAGTACATATTGAGACGCGTGGGCGACACAAGTCATCCGTCTGGTTGTACAGTAAAAATCATTTCATTGACATTTCTTTGAGCTTGTCATATCACTGGGCCCACTTGAAATGAGACTATTTTACTATGTACAGAAAAAAATGTCATAATTTATATCTACTGTAGAACAATTTAATGCGTATTTTAGTGATTCTAACGAAGTAAGATATATAATGCTGTAAAATTCCCAGTTAAACAGACTCAATTATATAAATATTTAGGTCCGTTGGTATTTAGCGGTCCTGACACTAGCGCGTTTTTAAAACGGAGGCCTACGTTATCCGCAGCGCAAAAATCGCGACAACGCGATGTAAAGTTCGTTTAGTATCGTTAATGAAATGAAATTCCTATGTGGAAAGATGACTGTTGGGTTTGCTAATGAAAATAAAATCTATACTAATATTATAAAGC
>MOOZ01000263.1:510798-534501 GCA_002930495.1 Cecropterus lyciades
ACATGGATGATAACAAAACCTATATATGTATTATCAATATAAACAATCTGATATTAAACCCTTATGGAATTCTCCGCAACTTAAAATATGATGTTTTTAACTAATAAATCAAAACAGAGCAACTAGATACGTTAATAAGTTACGTTTTAGCCTAGAAAGTTACTAGTACAAATACACTTTTCCTATACCTGTCCCATTAAAGGGAGTCGAATATTATAATGACATCAATACATATAATGACATATGTCGAGTCCAATATCGAATGAATCTGTGTAAAGTTTTTGGTATAGAATACAGGTTATTGTGTTATGAGTTTGTACGTTGCTACTTCACTTCTTTACGAAGCGAAAGTACTTACGTCTGATAAAATGATTGTCGTCTTAATGGAGTCTAATCAAGCCTGTTGGGACAATTTGAGTCAATTTGTAAGGCTGGTGGTGGGCGATATATAAATATGTCCCGCCCATGGCCTCCGATTGACTCTATATTTACACTAAAAGCTAGGTCAATTCTATCAACAACCAACTTCGTTTATGTGCTTAGTCTTAAATGCGAACATTGCATCATGCGAATGAGTAGGTTTGTTTTGTTATTCTTCAAATCCGTTGATTTATTTTACAGCTGCAATATAATAGCGAGCACAATATTTTTAGACGATAAAGAAGCGAAAAAATTTTTTTAACAAAAAGCAGAAACTGCTCTAGAAGTCGGCGCTCAACATATTTCGCTAGAACAGGACGACGAATCTGTATATGAGCGCCGACTACAGAACTATGTACTGTGTCTGTTGCTATTTAAAAATAGGCTAAAATGACTGTTTAAAAATAGGGGTTGGTAATAAAAGGGTAAAAATTTAGGGTTGTATGTATTTTTTAATGCCACATTATAGAAAAAACAAAACAAAAAAAATGTTAAGGGTGAAAAACCCTTATCACTTAGGGGTATGAAAAATAGATAGTAGCCGATTCTAACACCTACTGAATATGCATATAAAATTTGGTAAAAATCGGCAAAGCCGTTTTGGAGGAGTAAGGTAACTAACATTGTGATACGAGAATTTTATATATAAGATTGGGCGCATCGGCTTGCAGGGCGCTGCCGCGGCCTGCTCGCTTAGTTTTAAGTTTTCTATTTAGACACGCGGCAGCGTACATAGAATACATAGCGTATATAGGATGGATTTGGTCGCGTTAGCTTGACGCTAATCCAACCTAATCTACCCTATATAAATGCTACAGCTAAACCTAATCCTAAGCCATAGACAGTACTCCTGCATCATCAGGGTTTAAGATATTCAGAGTCAAACTTTTCATCACATGTTTCATCACATCACAATTATTTTTCATCATCGAGGAAAGATCAAGTATTCCATCAATCATCTCTTCTTAAGAGTGCTTTTTTATGCATAACTATAAGCACCAAATAGTTAACTCCTATGGATTAGGTATTGGGTACTATTTTTTTTTGTTCTCGAGGAGGAACCCTTCAAAAGGTACCCGATGCCGTGGGAGCGACGTAAGGGTTGTGTGTGATTTATACCGCACTAAACTCCCACCGGTGGCCGTCCTCGGCGCTACGAAGAGGACTCCGGGATCTCCAAATGAACGCAACCGCAGTCCTCTGAGCTTGTTGCCCCATCGGGCTCCACCCAGGTGTAGGGTTGGACCCACCGCATCGTCTGGTTTTTACGACGATAGACCACGCGACCAAACATACCGCCGTCCTTCCTGAGTTCGCCTGGCCGGTTCGAGCTCCCACTCTTGCCGCCCGCAACCCCGGAAGTCCCTTTTTAGTTGCCCCTTACAACAGGCAGGGGATGCTGTAGCCCTATTCTGATCCCGGAATTACAGGGACGAGGTATTGGGTACCAATGCCTCATGATGAAGGTTGAAAAGTTAAAGGTCAATTTTCTCGTCTTAAGCCGCTACTTAATAATCTGCTTAAAAAAACCTAATATATATTCGAAAGTACCAAATGGCTATTTCCTATGAAGGTTGAAGGTCAAATTTTCCATAGTATTCTCTGCTTAACAAACGTGTTATGTCCAAAAGCGATCGTCACCAGCTGAGTGCTGAGAGGGTTGCAGAGTCATGATTTTGTTAATTTGATTTTGATAATATAATATGTCACGCAATGTAGATAAAATAGTGTTTTTAATCTTCTCATATTTATCTGATTTTTGGAAGCACGTGCTTGCCGCTCAGGGTCGAAATCTATTCATATTTGGCTGTATACTGATACCAATCTCCATAACTGCGCGCACCTATTGTATTTGTAGCATACATTATAAGCATTAGCTGTATTTATTTGCTACATGAGATCTCAATACCATAAATATTACCTGCCTAATTTTTCCTTTTATTTGAAAAACGATCCATTGGTTTCAGTAAATTTGAGCTCAATACTATAAACATTTCCTGCCAAAATTTTCCTTTAATATAATATAACGATTCATTGATTTCAGTTATTAAATTTAGTTTATGTTAAGGAAACAATGGTGATAAAAGGGTAATAAACGATCAATATTATTCGAATAGCTTCTCGGAATATATCAAATTGACGTCATAGATTAGATTTGGCTACGTTAGAATGGAATTTTTGGATATACAAAACGTTACAACAAAAATAAATCAATGCGTCGATAGATAGAGAAAAGATAATGAATAATACGGATTATACCCACCATACTAAGATTTTTTAAAGATTGAAGTAACAAACGAGGAAGCAGTCCATATGTTAGTAAATGTAAATGCCCACGGACGTCTATAACCAACTGCATATAGAACAGGGGTTATATTTGAAGTCAATCCCAGATGCGTCACATAGGAAAGTGAGCCGGCAACCACACTACCACCGAAATGCAAGAACTACGTGCGCTAGAAATAAGTGTGGCGGTGATACACCCTCGATCTGACCATACTGGTTCTACCACCTTGCAATTTATTTTCATGTTACCACCATATTATTGAATAATTTATATTATTGGAATTAAAAAAACACGTTCCCCAATGTTATTTACTGATCAATAATCCCAATAAAAAACATTTAAGGAGTTATAGTACATGTCGGGCAAATTACAAGTCAGCTCGATTTTAAGTCGATAATGGCCGTGGCGCCGTCGTACCAAACAATTTCACAGATAACCGTATCAGCGGAACAAAGCAGCCGTGGTGCTCCCCGACCCCGGCCCGCCGCTCGTGCATTGCATTTGATGAAACATTACAAAAATCATCTCGATACGACCTTTCCGGCAAATGTACGTTTTTATCAAACGTCAACGTAGCGTAACGAGGTATAAATAAAATCAGATCATAATGAATAGAATAGCTCTGCAGTTGTAATTCGCGGATTTGGCGTTACATCAGCGAACAAAAAACTGTCAATGCCAATGTTACGAGTCGGTAATTAATATAATTTATTGTATTTAACTTTTATAGATGTACGTAGCTACACTTAATCCTGATATGATTATGAATTTATCTAACGTTCTACTGTAATCGTAATCCCTACATATAATAAAATTCTAAGTTAAGGTGTCCGTACATTGTACATAGTTTGGAGGACAGATATATAAGTAAACCATCAGTCTGTTTGTTTGTTTAAAATCGCATGAAACAAAAACAAACAACTGAATTTCATTTAATGCATTGAAAACATATTTATATATCAATTATTCTAAAATCTATTTACACTGATAAAGTTATATTTAACAGATGTTACATTTTTAAATGCAGATGATACGGCGGGGCACCGCTAGTACGCAATTACGATCAAACGACCGACAATAATAAATCACAAATATTATCTTATGTCAATATGTCGTGCCTGGCCAGTGTTAATCAATAAGTAAATCGACATGTTCTGTCATGTGCAACTTAACACTGGGGCGTGAAGGATTTGTTTCCATGCGGTTACCAGTCAGTGCATTCTGTCTTCATTAGATGTATGTAAACAATATACAATCAGTTATATGTATGGGCTATGGCCTCTGAAAAGTTCAACGCAGCCCAGATGCGTGCAATATCCGCTAACTTACAGAAATCTGGCAACATCCTGTTGTCTGCACGCACGTGCCATCCATTTTGCGATTGAGCGCTTGCGACATAACACAGGAATCTTGTTACACTTTATTTAAATATGATTGCGCTATTTCGTGTTTTATACTTTTTGGCAAGACAACATACATTAATTGGTAGTGATGTGAAATAAACACAATACCATCAAAAACATCCTGTAAAAAAACTAAATCTCGCAGCTCTAATTTTCTACCATAAAAAGTTGTGAAATCCATGTAATACCAAATCGGTTAATTTATTTAGTCCCTACTTAAGGGACCTTCTGTCTTAAGTTATTACGTAAGTTATTATCATATCAATATTAACGTACTTTTTCGTTTTAAATAAATAGCTCGACTTTGCCATCACATGAAAACACAATGTATCTTACAATTTATACATAATTATATTAGATTGTTTAGTCCATTGCGCTCCACGCGATTGAAACTCGTGTCCGTCAGTCAGTCAGTCAGTCAGTGAGTGACAAAATGAAGAAAGTTTAACAAGTTACAATTCTTTAATTACTGGTTCAAATTGATGAAAATTTTAAATATACCGTGTTTACACAATGTCTGCTTAGTAACTGAAAATTCAGGCTTCTTGTTTTATCCACAACGAAGTTATAAGGGAGTCGAAAAGGGCCTGAATTGCTTCGAGAAAAGGATAAAGTTATATTTAACGAGTAACTTTTAAATCCATATCCGCCTATATGCGCTTATTTGCAGTATTTATAACAGCTGAGTTTCTTGTGGGTCCAATCTTCTCAATTGAGATTGTGTTCTATTTTGCTAGTAGCATAAAAAAATAGTAACATAACTGAAAATTTTTAAGTGTCTCTGTAGTCCTTATAAAGAATAAAGACATTAAATTTCATATAAGGACTGGTCGTCCGTAGCAGTTGAAATTCGAGTTCAAATTCTACTTTGAATAAATAATTTACTGTAATATTTATTCAAAGTAGTTCTCAATTTCAATTTTATGTCGAATTTCGTGATAAGTTTACATTTCTTTATTTGTCTCAGCGTTCATTTTTGACTTATTTGAAGACCCAATATAGAAATAATGAGAATGAAAATAATCAGCATAACTATGCCATATTCATAAGCAAAAACAAGTTTCTGTCATAGACATTTGACATTTTTCCGCACTTCTTCATGAAATTAATTTCTATTATGCCAAATCTCACACTTCTTGGTGCTGGGGATATGTTGAAAAGAGGTTTCCTTCATGTATACCTATCTGACAGGTACTCATAGTTCATCTTTTGTCAAGTAAATTGTTTGATTACCATTACAAATACCTATATCTGCAGCCGTACAATACATCATACGTTGTGGGTAACGAAATGTAGTTCTGTGAATCTATTTAAGACGTAGGAAGTTTACAACATCCGTCATAGGTACATGCTCGCGAATCTTATTAAATGTTATGAGATCTACTACATCTAAAAGTCTATACATATCATACAAAGCTATGTGCTATAACTTCTATAGCAGACGTTAGGCGGCAGTAGTGACTGAAATTGGCAGGACGCGAGTGAAACGGGAACTTATTAATAATAAAATTGCGGCACTCTTCCGCCGGCCGAAGACCGCGGCAATACAGACTTCCGGTCGCCTTTGATCGCATTAGTTAAATTTAATGCTCTACTCGAAACGAACCCCGGTATTCGTTACGAAAACCTACCTATCTTATCTTTATTTAAACCGCGTCTTAGCTAATAAGTAAAACGAATGTTGCGTGATTATTTTCATTCAAGAATTATGTTTTAACATTTGCTATTACTTTGTATCATAATACGTAACATAACTTCAATACACTCTTTTGCTATTAAGGTATTAGCGTTATTTGTCTGATAAAGTGTAAAAGCTTATTTAAAGAATAGAGAACTTCCAGTCCAACCGAGTTAAATAAAATTAAATGGGTAGGTAGCGTAGGTACTGAGAAAGATTTCAATCTTCAGTAGTCTCATAAAATCACCATTTAAACAAACAAGATTTACCAGTTCATAGAAACCAGTTACGAGATATACATAATCATGCACATTGAGACCATAAAATGAAGCAAGTCGGAAACGTAAACGAGCGCGTTCGAGTCGGTGCGCCGTGATCATAATCTATCGTCTCGCATTGAGGAGCACAATAAGTAGTCGACTTCCTCTCCCACGTTTGGAACAGCGGATGCCTCGACTTGCGACCTCCGGCTTTGCTACAAGCCCCTCATACTCATACACTAAGCTCCGACCATTACGTAAAGTGTCATCAATTTACTTTATCGCTTTCATTCCGTTTTATTACCAATCTTTACGTCGAGCTCTTACGTAGGTAATACGTTGCGGCTATCGATAATTAAGATTTCCACAGTCGTCAATCAGTGGTCGGTTCATTATAATATCATGTACAATAACAACTACATCGAATTACTATTATTCCAATAGTGCAGTTTGTAATGTAATTAACCCAGACTTATGCTGATAAAATATGATTATTGATAGCTGTACGTATTTATGTTAATCAGAACATGAATATTTTATTCCACATTAGTGCACGTGTGCGAGGCATTGCGGACTGAATGAAAAAGATGTAACTAGTAATGATTTAATGAATGTTACGACAAGGACGAAGTTTTAGAGAATGAATGGTTACGAAATTACCAGCGCACTAACTTATGTTATTATTTTACGAGCGTATGCAGTTAATGATCGAAGTACTGAATGAATTCAATTCTGTAAATGAGTAAATTACTCTTGTGATGATTTGGGGGGGAGGGGGCAGGCCAGGTAATTGCAGTGAGCGGCAGACGTGTGCGACGGTAAATGTATACGCGTATCATACATAGTTCAATTGCCTGTAAATAGCGGCAAATTTAACTTCAAGGCGGCATGATACTACCTATGCCTATTTACTTATAAGGTGTCATTGTAAACTTTCTATACGGGCGGCAAAGATATGTTTTCCCCGAGCAGCTCAATAACTACATAGGTGTCAGTTTGAAGTAATTTAGGACAATAAACTTAGTATATGGACATATTTTTGAAACAGAAAATAATATAGCCTGCTTTTGATATATGCATATCAAAAGCGGGCTATATTATTTTCCCATAATACTCATTAACAATTCTGGAGCAAAAAAATATTTCTCATATTTTGGAATACATTCAGCAAAGAGAAAATAATTAAAACATTCATAATGAAACTGAGGATTAAACATTGATGTGACAAATTGATGCATTGCATCAAAAACATGGTAAATGTTTTATTTCTTCCTATCAATCCTTTACAGGATTTTTGTATAATACCCGTCTATAAATTGCAATTAACAATTACTGTTCTTATATTTTATTATCTGTATAGTGAATAAAATAGAAGGGATAATATATTTACCAATGTATGTCCTATTCTTAAGTAATTTCTTTATGTTTTTATCTAATAACTTATTTCGAAGGGTACAATTTTAATCAAGAAACCTCATCTATTTTATTAAAATATTTACCGGTACTTCTGAATAGAAAGCACATAAGCACATGGGACTACAAGTCATAGGTACTTAACAATCATTACACAAACATACAACAGCTACTGAAGTATTATAGGACAGGTAGACTTTTTTCATTTGCAAGTACTGCATTTATTACAAGCAAAGGTCACAAGAAAGGTTACTTAATGGTGAAAGTATAAGGTATTTAATATAAACCAGTTTAAATTTTGTTTTAAACTGGTTATATGAGCAAACATACCAGAAGTAATAAAATATTAACATTTTTTGTAGTCGGCCATCTAGATTATTAGTACTTTGCAAAATGTTGACACAGTTTACTGCATAAACCGTCCTTCTTCATTGAATTGTTAATTTGCTTGAATGAATATTCAAGAATTGCATAAAACACATTTATTAGGTTTAAAACTGTGATATCCATTTTCAAGCTATTTGTCAAAGATACATTTCAGTAAAGTTTTGTAAAATATATGTGAAGCTAATTTTGTCATTAGGCCCATACATACAGTCTGTAAGAAATTTAATTTTACACTACTCTGTTTTAGTTTGTGTATTAGCCCATATACATTTATTAGGATTTTAAATTTATCATCAGGGATGTGTTTTTCAGGTAGAATGGTTTAATCCAGGTACATACATTTGTGGCCATCTTAGGCTGCTCAACAACTTTGACTACCTCTTTTACATTAAAGACGCAATGATTACCAACAGTAACAATACAGACATTACTGCGCAACATGTAAAGAAGAATACACCCTTCTTTTATTATTATGAATCATAAGAACCTTTTATTGCATATTATAAATACTTGTTTAAGGTTATTATGCATGAACAATTATACTATCTGATTATTGCTATTAGACACCTCATAGAAATAAGGTCAAGTGTAAAAATTGGTATTATTCTACAATATGATGAAAATGAGAGTTCTGCCTGTTTGTAGAATGCACATGTTTGAAATAATAGTTTGGAAGACAATAAATATGTAATAATAGAAATTTCTATAATTTGCATTCTATATTTGTTTGAAATTGTATCTTTTACTCTTAAAGTCATAAAAATTTAACGTTTAAACATGAAACAATGAGGTAATTTATGTTTTTAAATGTGAAATTAATTATTTAGAATCAAATTACCCAATAAGAATGGATAGTATTGAATATTAAGAAAAAAAAAATTTAACAGAGGGACATTTCTGCACAGATTTCAGTTTCAACTCAAATCAAACTGGCTAAGATGCAATGTTAGCGAATTATTTATGACAAATTAGTAATCTTATTTATAACATTTAAAACTCAACACTTTCCGCAACATCCTGTTGTTAATGGCTATAAATCATAGGAAAAATGTAACTTCTTACTGAATAGGATATGGCATAAACACATGTTTTTATGAGTCAACAAGTGACACACAGGCCATATTAAGAATGTTAAGTAATTCAGATGGAAAATTATTAATTTAATAACTTGCAATAATGTAAAATAAGTAAGTTGAAGTGGAATAAAGGAGGAATTTATTACAGTGGTACATTTTTTACATTTCATTTTTGTAGCTTTATCCTACTGTAATCATAAGTGTGAGCTTAGATAATATTTAATTGGTCAATTTTTATCACTAATTATAATTTAATATTCATTAAAATTAAGAGAAGTTTCTGTTTTTCATTTGTAACAATGTTATTTTGGACTTGTGTATGTGTATGTGTATGAATATAGAATCAAATTATAATTAATAAATAAAATTTTGTAATATTGAATAATTTACCTTCAAGGCAGACGACCTGCACTCCATCTTGTTTGAGTCTCCTGAGCAGGATGCCGTGCACGGAGTCAGGGTCCCGCGGGGCGCCATCTGCGTACAGCACGAATGTTCCGCGCGAGCAGCATTGAGCGATGCGCGCCTTCAGTTCCTTGCACTGCACGGTGGACGCCAGCTCGATCTTGCCGGCCGCCAGCCGCCGCAGCATGATACTTGGAATGGAGAAATTAACTGCCGAGCGGATGTGACACTGGGCATACTCGTTGGACCCCCGGCAGTCGATCAACACGGTATCCCGTTCGTCCGAACGCAACTTCGCCAGCAACCATTCCTTCGTCACCAGATCGCACTCGCATTCCGAATCCGTAGGCATCTTGTGATCGTAACGTTCTACTGTTTACACGGACCCCTCGACCCGCCTGTTGCACTCTACACTATTGCGACTAGATTGAAATCACAAACCAGTTTATAAACTCGAACATGATTAGTATTACGCGATGACAAATATTTTTTAATACGACAGCTTATAGTCTACTACAAGGGAATCCATCTAAATAAACACTACACCAATTTCACGTCCACGGCGAACGAGCTATCCAACGCGAGGCGAAACAAGCAAACACTGGCAGTGGCTAGCCCCGCGATCTCAACATAAATACACTATAAACTACAGACATACTACAATCTGCATTACATAGACAATATTTTCTACTATAAAACTCCTGTAACACAAGTGATACTTAGAAGGAATTGTTAGTTGAATATTTGAATAATAATATTAATATTGTTTCTTTGACAGTTATTAATTACACTTTATGTTCATCATAAATTAACTATTCTTGTGTATAATTTGCATTGTACATATGTTTCTTGTTTAGACTTGGATGATTTCCTTGGTAAATTTAATATATATCACAGTTCTTTAGTTTGACTTAAGAAAGAAATTTGTTTCGGGAATAACATCAATGCAAAATATAGTATTATCGTTTAAAATACGTGTAGCAGGCAGCAGTGATTTTCAAGTTAAATTTTATATAAAAGTTTTAAGAAATATAAAAACGAAGTTAGCATTTATGTGTACCAAGCATAATGTTAGACAGACAATAGATGATATTGTTATATTAATTATATTATGTCTATGGTCGTCAGCCCGACAGTCGTACTGAATCTTTAATGTAGGTAAATAGGTGTAAAGTAGGTAATGTATAAAACTGTTGTTCCTAAGTAGTGTACGTAACGGGTCCTAAGTTGTTAGTAAAATTAAATGTTTTTCGATCATGAAACCTAGTCTATTGATATTCAATGTAGCGTATAAAAATATGTATTTGATGTATATTGTATATATTTTAACTATTGGTAGACGAAGGTGTAGATTTATTAAATTAATATCAATAAAAATATTAGGTAAATATTGTAGTCACTAAACGCGTCATATTCGGGTTTAGTTTTATTATGTGATGTCATTTTGACTTTGACATTTTGTTATTGATCAATTGGCCGAGAAAGTCAGTTTATTAAAACTATTTTTATTTTAAGTACTCGTCAAGTTTTATTTGTGTATTCCTTTCAATGAAATATAATTCACCGTATACTTTACTACATATCATAAAATGTGTGACATATATAACGACTTGGAAAACTATGAACAGGAGGATATAATTAAGGAGGTATAAAATTTTAGCGCCAAACGATGTCTTGTCAGCTATGTTTATGCTTTGCATGATTGCGATTTCTAGAATCTACGTTTTGGAAATGGATTAATTTGTATTTGCCTTACATTTATTCAATATTTCTTGTTGCAGCTGAGAAATGAAAATAAGGAACTAAAATGTAAATTGGAAGAATATGCTTCCACTCTGGAGACTTTACAAAAAGTAGGTATTTGTCACATATTAAAAGAAACATTAAATATTTCTTGTATTATTTGTCTCGTTATCGAAATATCATGCTTGTTCGATAAAAAATATATATGTAGGTGTTAAATGTGTCCAAAATCTTCATATAAATGTAGTCAGAAATTAGAAATTTAAATATATAGTTAACACAGTTGCACACATTGACGGACACGGGGAGGGGGCTAGGGAACAGCTCCGGAACTGGCTATCTCCAAAATCTAAGTTAGAGGATAGACAGACTGGTTAAATCAACTGTCTATGTACTGTCAAGGATTTGGTATGCCAAATCATATATGCTTCTCAGATAGATTAGTTGAATTTGTAAACAGCTAAATAAGTCATCCCTGTGTTCATATCAACATTTTATAAGAAATGAATGCTTAAACAATGCCATTATAATGCAAAACTTTGTTTATTGAGGTACGAGTAAATGGCAAATACTTTAATTTTATTTAATTTTTTTAATGCCTACATTTGAAGCCTCCTCCAAATGAAAATATGGGATCTGTCAGCTGACCTGTAACCTTTACACTATATATTTTCATCCAGTTCTTCCAATTACTATTGATACCTATAGTAACCTCTGGGAGGAACAGAAGTTCTGTCTAAACTTAATCGCAGCTGCATTATTACCTAAGGTTAGAATAAGACACCAAATAAAATGGGTTATAGTATTTGAATAGATCAGCTGTTGCCATATTTATGACAACAGCTGAATTATAAGATTGTTTGCTCTTTTGCGGCAATGTTATTAAGTGTGTGTCATTGTAGACAACCAGATATGAAACAGTGGCTCTCCATATCAAATTGCTACAGTATTAGTCTGTTTACAAATTCTTTCCAAAAAAGGTTGTAAACTTAAAATGCCCTCTTTATAAGAATGAAGTGTCAAATTGAGCCAGCAAGCACACCCACTAAAACGCAAGAACTGTTTTACTCTATAAATAATTGTGGTATCTCCTTAGTTGAACCATACTTGTACCACCTTGCAATCTAACCTTGGCGCATTGCCCCTCTGGTGTAAGCAGCTTTTGTTAGTATTATATGTTCTATCTATACTAATATTATAAAGGATTAGAGTTTGTTTGTTTGTTGGAACACGTAAATCTCAGGAACTACTAATATGGATTGAAAAATTATTTTTGTGTTGAATAATAAATTTATAGTTGAAGGCTTTAGGCTATACAATATCACGCCATGACTAATAAGAGTGGAGCAGCTAAAGAAAATGTTGCAAAAACGGGAAATGCCTAGATATAGTCATAATAATACTATCAGCGAACGGATGTGCATTGATATTATAGAACATTTTGCAGGACTTTGATAAACTATCAGCAGAATATAAAAAGTTGGAATTGAATTACTCATCATTATTAAAGACAGCAAGAGCAGAAATTGAAAGGAAAACTACAATTATAACGAACCTAAATGTAGAGTAAGTATTAATACTTGGATTAAATTTAAACAGTAAGAACACTTTTTGAAAAGGAGTTATAGATCCTATTTTTTTTTAACTTTGTTTATTATAATAACTGTCTTGTATCCAAAGGTATAGGTATGATATGGGTATAAAAACATTTGAAAATTTGTAAGTGGTAATTGCTACTCATGCTCGTTATGTATCATATTGTGTATCAACTCTACATAGTGCAGTTGTTCTACCTGAAATTGATTACAGATATATTGCCACTTTTGAGGACTAAGGTGGTCTCACATCTGTATCATCCATGCTCTCATCTCATTATATACCACACTAGAAACCTAATTCGTGATACAACACTTATTCTTAAAAGCTTTAGTGTAATACAATATAATTTTTTCAGGAAAGACAAGTTGGTAATTAGTGCTTTGCAGAACAAAGGTAGGGCTCAAACAAATCATAAAAAAAATACAAAACCATCAGTGAAAGGAGTAAGTTGTGATACAGGGAGAACTGTAACCAGTGCATCTAATGAAACAGATAAGTCTGCTCCTGGGGCAGTACACAATGACAGGTATGTAAAAGTTATTTAAGTTCTGTTGCAAAATTACGTTTATCATCTTGACATTGATCATTTTTCTCGAAGATCTGAAGAACTTTTACCTAATAATTGTATGGTGTAACGAGTGTGCAACTACAATGGTAGTGATATCAAGTAATTACAAGTGAAGCAAATAAAATATTGTAAATATAAATAAAACAGTCTCAGCAGCAACAGCATAGCACCTTTACCACAGTAATTATAAGGGATATTTGATCATATGAGACATCTAAATAGATCTAGTTGGATTACTTTATGTATTTCGTTGCAAATCCTACAATGAAAAGTCTAACAATTTACACATTTTCAATTGCCCAATTGTCAAATATAAGAGGAACGTGAGACTGTCTATAAAAAATTGCGAAATCGCAATGTTACTTCACGGTATTTTCTTTTTTAGATTCTCTTATTTTTTTTTCCTTTATTCATCACTATTTTCCTCCTTAAAACAATCCTATAAACGTTTTGTCTATGCATTAGTTATTACTGGAAACTTTGCTGATCAATGCATTATTTTACTAACCTCTGTTATCTCTACCATAATTATTGTATATTTTCCAAATATAAATAAATAAATAACTTGTAAAGTTATTTAGATCCAATTGTTATAGCTTGATTTTAATTTAAAGTCCTTACAAGTAGATAGAATAAGCCAGACCAAATCTCCATTGTACTGAAGCTTAGCTACACCAGCTAGAGGCCCTAAATTTTAAAACGTTTATTTAGTTTTATGTTCCTTTTACAGGAAAGATACAGTTGATAAAATAACCTGTTTACCTAATACCACTACTACTGCTACTAATACAAGTTCTAATGCTGGTGCCGATAGTATAGAAAAGGGACTAAAACCTAAGACTTCCAATAATGATGAAGAGAAGGATAAAGATAAAGCTAAGAGCAAGGAAAGCAAACAAAACCATTTACATGAGTTAATTGGTGAAAAGAGTAAAGTAGAAGTCAAAAAAATCCTTAATAGACGGAAATCCATGCCATTACTGAAGTGAGTATTAATCTATTTTTACTAATAACATACTTCAGTCATTATTTTGGATGACTACATATAAAATATTAATAATGGATTAATGAAGTATTTGAATTTTTTTATAGTCGTGGTGATATTAAATTCAGTTCAGATGAAGAACAAGATGATTATCCAAGGGACTATTGTGAAAGAGATCGTTTTAAAAGAAAAGCATCTTCAAGAGATTTAACTGAAAGAAAATATGAAAATTATTGGACTAGCAGAAGTGGTCCAAAAGTATTTGACACTGCAAAACTGGACGACAAATATGCAAGTTACCATGATTCGTCAAGAGATTATCGTAAAAATAATAGTCGTCAAAATGACGATAGACACAGAATTAAAGATAACAGAGACAAGTATAATTCAAGTCAAAGATCTAAAAGACATTATAGTCCGAATAAATCACGTTATAACTCACGCAGAGAGTATTCAAATGACAGGCCTTATAGGTCCGATACCGTAAGCCATCGTATTTTAGAAAGTCCACCACCGGACAAGTATACTCAATATCGTAGAAGTCGAGACGTTGATAGGCATAGGTTCCAGAATGAAGAAACATTTAAACATAAAATACATGATGTCATGGAAGAACCTGCATGCAAACGAATGAGAACTGAATCCTTAAACAGGCAGTCAGATGAACATATTAATTTACAACCAGACAGGGATATTGGAACTCACACAGCTGGGACACAACCTCCTCAATACTCATATTTATTCCTCCAATCACCAGATCACGTTCACTTGGAAAATATTCCAGTTCATCAAGTAAAAGGTAATATTTGTTTCCTAAACATGTTAGTTTAAAATTCATACAATTTTGCATGTTATTTGAAAGTGTATTTAAGGCAGAGAATACTGAAATTTTTTGTTGCAGAAATAATGGGCACTGCAGCTACAGATCTCGAGGATCCTAGATTAAAGAGTAAGAAATATGTATTAAAAACACACAAGGATAAAGTAACATTGTCAACGGTTGTTGGCAGAGACGTTGATATGAAATTGGTCGACGATACCACGTGGGTCAAAGACAAGTTACAAAAAATGCCTACTCCACTGAGAGAAAAACCAGAAACGACTGAAGATCTTATTAAAAATATTTATATGGATATTGATCATCCAATACTAAATTTGTCATTGGAATCCGGAGAAATTATGTGCTCAGAAGATGACTTAATGATCAATAATTTTAATACAAATTCAGTCCAAGCCAACAAAGGCGTCGCTACGCTAGCTGCGGCTAACCCAAGCGTAGGCACCACAGGTGAAGTGAGGGCAATCGTAAAGGATACTTGCTTAGCAAGCATAGACGTACCCTGCACAGGCGTTGCTAGCACGAGCTTAGTCAACACAGGCGTAGTCAATACAAGCGTGGACAACAATGGCAAGGACACCACAGACTTGACCAACAAAGACGTCGCTATCACAGGTGCAGCAACATTAAAAACAAATTTAAAATGTAATAAAACTGTGCATGATAATATCCAAAGTGAACATCAAATTCAAAGCAATAAAAAACAAATACCAGATTCAACTGATACCAAGCAAACTTTTCCGGCGCTTTCTAAGAAGTATGTTATTCCAAAAGTTAATAAACCTACACACAAACCATTAGAAGATGTTATTACTAATATTATGCATAAGCTAGATAAAAAAGAACAATGTCAAAAGGATATAACTGATAAAGAAACAAAAGTGAAGGAAAAAAGTACACAAAAGGAATTCGACATCCATAATCCATTAAAACTATTTTCTTCTGCCAAGCAAATTTCTGAGAATAAAAGCAAAGATCAGTCGGTTGATGTATGTCGAGAAAAATATTCTCCGGAAAAAGCGACAAGTTCTGCAAGGGACACTGTTGAAGGTGATTTAGAGTTGAGTGACGAAACAAGTGATTGCACTGAATTTATTGATAAAATAAGGTGTAGTAAGGAAAAAAATGTTATGACTGACATTGCCCATAAAGAGGCACATAGCAGTGAAAAGCAGAGATCCGACGGTATTGATAAACGACGCGAAGATTTAAAACATGGAATTGATACTATGTTTGACAATAATCATACTAATATACCAGTCACGCTTCCTGAAGTCAAGCTTCAAGGCAGCAAGACATGTGATGGCTTGAAAGACAAAACTAAAGACATAAAATCGAAACTTTGTGATTTGTTTGGCGATAGTAGTAGTTTAATAACGCCCGATGATTTAGGAATCGCTGAACCACCAATCACAAACCAAATTATGAATGATTACGTACCATTATTTGATACACAAGATGCAATAGATTTAAATGTTGAAGAAATGGAGAAGGTTCAAACTAGATCCCTTAAAAAAGAATGTGATAAAACTGGTGTAAATAATGATCACCAAGATACAAAACACGACAAAAAGCATAAAAATAAATCCAATAAAACCAACAATGAGGGTAAAAAGAAATCTAAAAATAATAGTGATAAGAAATCTGCCATTGAACCCGTTAGAAATGACGATGCAGAGGTATTAAATGCAGAACCGAATGTCGTAAAAACGATAATAATATCTACAGGTGTCCAAAATAACTGTAATTCTGAGGATTTAGTGCTCAATAACGGGAAGGAAAGTCAATCTTTAGACACATTAGCCAAAATCGATAATAATGTGCCAAATTATAGTTCGTTACCGTGTTTAAAAGCTTTGGCAACATCCACACCACATAAATCGAACCAACCATCTAATCAATTGCTAACCCAAGTTGAACCAACTATATCAGTACCTGAAACTAGTTGTAATTCAAATAACAACTTAGCACCAAAGGATAATAGTACGATATCGAACACCAAAAATATTGATACGACTACACAGCACAGTTTGGATGTACCTGACGTAAGGATTATTATAAAAAGACGCAGGAAAGGAAAAGCGGCCCCAAGTTAGTTTTGATTTATTAAGCGTTTCGGTTATGTACTTACATTATATTTATTTACTGAGCAATATTAATACAAAAGAGCAATATTTACGATGTCCTGCGCTATGAATGTAACGTTTCAATATAAAAATGTTACGAATAGAATAAGACTTATATAAAACAATTATTTTTGTTTTAAAATAAAATATTAAAGTGTAAGTTTTGAAAGTATCTAACTGTCAGATGTAGTGTAAATATAATTTTAATAAGTTATGTCTGTATTTACTAGGCATTGAACTTATATCAGTTCAATGTTCATAAGTTAATTTAGTATTTAATTTTAACATTTATTTAACATTTATAATTATGTAACATAAGAGATATACCTGAAAGGCTATAATTAAAACTGTTTTTAAGTATGCTAATACTATGTCATTATTATGTAGTATTTCCAGTTGAACTAGCTACTAACTTTTTCATATCATATTATTATTCCTATATAATCAGCTTAAGAAAATCTATCAAATATGCAGTGTTACAAATGAAAGACAACAATTATGATATTGTGTCCGCACACATGTACGAGTATAATATAAAAAATATTTATGTTCTCTTTACTTGCTATTATATTTCTATGATAAACCTATCATTTGATAGAGCTGATTTTTTTACACATGATGTAACATGACATGTGTGTGACATGATGTAAATATGATAATTATAATATACCATTATATGAGTAAAACCATTCCAATATGGAATGGTTTTACTCAATCTGTCCCAGATTGAGTGAACTAATTATGTTTAGGTAGACATGTTGGATTCTTGATAAATACTTTGAGGCGAAAGATCCGATGATCAATTCTAAATATCCCAAAGAAAATAACTATCCCTCGCTGGAATAAGCTATTACTAATAAATGACTATAACATTAATTCTTGCTATACTATATGCGCTATGCTAGAGCCAATTTGAAAATATAAATATGTTGTAAATATGTTATGGCCTACAGAGAAAGTAAAAATGGTAAATCCATTCTTAATGACATACATGATTTAATAACATATTAACATGGGTCAAACAATTGATATGAAGAATGTTTCACATTTAAAAATGTAAATTCTAATGAAATTCCAGGTTTGCATGATTAAATGTCTTTTTTTGAACCTGGTTCATTTCATTAGAAGTGCACGAATTTCCTAAAAGTGTTATTATTATTATGATCCAGCAATATTTTATAAATGTAGAATCGTGTATGCAAGTTAACTCAAAACACAAAGTGATTTACTAAAGATCTCTTAAATTATAATCTGACGGATTGTATAAAATAATTAGGTATAGAGAAATAAAAAGATTTGATTAATTCCCATAACAGTCTTTATTGTCCTTACTCTAATTCTAAGTAATTATTAAACTAGGTACAGTATTTACACAAATTAAATATTTCATACATTTCCATAATATATACATAATGTTGATAATTGTGTGTTAAGTGACTATGTCACACGACCATCTGGCAGTTGTTCCTTGATATACATTTTTGGCTAGGCCACATGCAATCGAGTCCTTTTTCTACTGTTTAGGCCACTATCCCACTAGTGTTTTATAAGCATTGTCGTTGCACAGACGTTGGATAAACGCCAACGCTCATAAAACACCAGGAGATATCGGCCTTACATGCAATATTTAATAAAAACAGAACCTTGGAAGATTTATAAACAAAAAAATTCAAATTAAACCTCTTATTATCTACCATATTGTAACTTTGTCTTATTCATATACTACTTTGAAGGTACATAATCTGATGTAACTTTACTACTAGGTAGGTAGGTAGAAATGTTACTGATCCGATTTTTAATCCACTGGTACAGAAAATGCTTAATTTTTGACATCATCAAATACTTCCGATCGTAATGCATTTCTTAAATTTTTATAAGATGCATAATTTTGGAACATACATAATGCTAAGCAAATCAAAGTAACCAGTCTTCATTATTAAGCGGAAATAATGTTCAGTAGGAATCAAGAATTCTCGCCGCATGTGAGTAAAAATCGAAAATACTGCGCATGCATGCAACATAAACGCAAGTTCTGCACTTGTTGGTCCTGGCTACAAGCTGTTTTTCGAATTTGTTCGAATATCAGTAACATTTCTAATAGCTCCTTGAATAGAAATACTTTCAAAATTTGTTTCATCTTATGTGTTCCAAAAAAAAAAACAGTCAATATAATAAATATTTTCAATATTAGGTGTACTTCGAGCGAGTTGTATTATGTGCTCTATATGTAGAATTTTGCATCAGACATCAAAGTATTTTCTATGATAACTGTTGGATAAGGAATGTTTATTAGGTAAGTATGTATTAGATATAGCCTTTACAAAAGGAATCACTTTTGTGCAATGATTTAAAATGATATTAAATGCCAAGTTAATATAAGAAAAATACATACTTAGTCATTTTCTACGCGTATAAGGTACAATTTGTTATTATACATCATTATGGTTATTGGAAAACAACGTAACAATACTCGTAATCAAACATATTTTAATAAACGATTGTACGATTGACGAAATTCTTATTTTTATATAATGTAATGTATGTATCATTCATTGAATTACTGTTGAAAACAGCTTCTAAAATATAAAATGTTAAAGCGGAACAAACATGTGATTTTAAATAATTTAGCATTCACTTTACATCAAGGTCAAACATGGCACAAGTTTTGTCTAGTAACAATCACGTTAACTTCTAATCGTAATCACAATAACGTTATTCGTCATGTTCCATATTTTTTTTTAATTTATCACTAAAACACCGAACTCATGTTTAAAAGCGTGTCATTGTTGTTATTGATCACGAACACTTCAACGTGCGCAACGGATCAAACGGGTCGTCATTGGCGCTTTGTCTATAGTACAATTTCGCAGCGGTTTTCTTCGAGGCAATAAGACATAAATATACGGTCTTGATTACTACAATAATGATGATGTTTTTGGTATAATTATAAGATAGTTTTGTTTTTACGCTTGCCTATAAACATTACGATCATGTCGACAAAAGTTATACAGTGGTGCGAAATGACAGTTCCAGTAAGGCGACAACTGCTATAGAGGCCAAAATAGAAGACGTTACGTGCGTACATTTTATTATGTCCAGGGCTGCGTAATAGTTCTATAGTGTTAGCTACGAGCCGTGGAATCCTAGGTTGGAGCGTACCGATGATGTTATTAGCGGCATGACAGAAAACACACGCGGCGGGCGGGACCGATCCAGTTGCACCTGACCATTGGGCTTGGTTACGCCTGGGAGCGCAGCGTATCATATGAGTATTCCCTGTCACGTGTCCAGCTTTACGAACTGGATGGCCCGGTTGGAGAGCATGCCGACTATGTTAATAGGCGCGGGTAGTACATTTTCGGGTAAAGCGGACGTGGTCCACCGTGCCAACGAGCGCAGTACTTGGGTAGATCTGGCAGTTCACTACGCAACACGCAGCCCGGGGTTTGAAAGCGTACCTACATTGTTGTTAGGCATAGGTACGTCAGCGGGCGCGGCACGATGAGCGAACTAGCGCAGCGCGACGGGCGGACGCAGCCGAGCAAACTAATAGCCGCTGGCACTTGTTCGCTACGCGCACGTGGCCCAGGGTTTGAAAGCGTCCTGATGATGTTAGGCATGGGTACGTCAGCTGGCGCGGCGCGGCGCGACGGGCGGACGCATATCAAACTAATAATCACTGGCATTTGCTCGCTACGCCCCGCGCGGCCCGGGGTTCGAAAGCGTGCCTATAATGTTATAAGGCATGGGCACGTCAGTGGACGGACGCAACGGAACGATCTAATAGCCACCGGCACTCGTTCGCTACGCCCCACGCGGCCCGGGGTTTGAGAGCGTGCCTATAATGTTGTTAGGCATGGGCACGTCAGCGGGCGCGGCGCGACGGGCGAGCGAGCGCGGCGCGGCGGGCGGGTCGGGCTCGGGCGGCGCCACCAGCTGGTAGCACACGGCGGAGGCGTGGCCCGAGCGCGCCGACGACAGCGCCGTGCCCGCGCGCCACGTGTTGCTCGCCGGCTCGTACACCTCCACCAGGTCCAGGAACGACGTGCCGTCGTAGCCGCCTGACAAATATAATAATAAAATATTCAGTTTTTTATTGTAATAATCTCTACTTAAGTAAGTAATCTCGCTTTAATCGAAATTATAATACCATAATTTACCAAAGATGTTACTGTTTGAAATAGATTTTTAGCAATCGAAAATAATAATGTATCATTAACAAAGACAATGGTTTATATAAATAAGGGATGTCCGGTTTGTTACAATATTGTTTCTTGTTAACATGTAGATTTTATACGGAACGACTAAGGCATTAAATATAAATAACGCTTTCGCGTAGATGCAATGGAAACACACAAGACAAATAAACACCCAGATTGAGAATAAAAAATTAAATTTATCATTCCGATATTTATTTGTCCGAGGATCGAATACGGAACCTACTGATCCTGAACCTCAGATTAGAAGAACCACTCTGCCATGCGGGTAGTCAAATAAGAAACGTGCAGTACCTTCGTGCAGTTTTTGATATATTATAGTCAATAGAATGTACGGCCAACTTCAGTCAACTTCTGTACTATCATAGTTATGATGTTTTTTTTTTAACGAAACAGGGTACCTTTCTATTTAAAATATCCATATGTAATTACCCATTGTGTCCAGCATGGTGAGCGAGAGGGCCGAGCGAACGACGCGCATGAGCGCCATCACCTCCCACGTGTCGCGTTCCGTGTCGTAACGTTCCACGGACTATATCTTTTGACATGACCCAAAGTTCCCTCCAATTAAAAAAATATTAATACTCACCCATCGCATACAGCTTGTTGTCGAGCACGGTGAGCGAGAGTGCGGAGCGAGCGACCCGTACGGGCGCCACCACCTCCCACGTGTCGCGCTCCGTGTCGTAGCGCTCCACGGACGCCAGCTGCTGCGCACCGTCGTACCCGCCCACCACGTAGATGTACTGATTTAACGCTGCCACACCTAGGTTATTATACACCCGTCATCATTATGAAAATAGTCATAGACAAAAGTGTTTTTTTTTTATATGTAACGGATATTCACTATACGCGGTTTTAAATTCTTGGCTGGATGGTTTGACCCAATTGTATGGATCGTGGTCACGGCGAAGGTAATAATGACCCGAATTTCCGTTACATATTAAAAAATATTCTTAAATTTAGTTTAAAATCATAATATGTAAGAAAAGTTTTCTCATTTCTTTATTGTAAACAGTTTTTATTTTCTTATTATTTTTTTGTTGTTGAGTACATTAAAACTTATTGTTTAATAAGATTTGGACAACTTATGGTCCGGTCACCCATTCAACTTTTAACCGTGCCCGTTGCTTGAATGGTTGTAATTTATACAAACTACGTAGCTATGCGCTTTGTCCTATACGATTTTTTGGTAAATATTGACGAGTTTTATCAAATCAAATATACTCAAATTGTCTACAATAAATTATCATTTAATTTACAGCGATTACTGGGACTATGCGAGATTGTTTGGTGTGATTAATATTTTAAAATGGAATAACTATAATCTAAAATCCTCACGTCTTAGAGCAAAAGCGGTAACACTAACCGGCGCCACTCCTCGCCACATGCATCGGCGCCACCTCCGTCCAGCGGTTGTTCTCGGGGTGGTAGCACTCGACGGTGTTGATGCGCCGCGCGCCGTCGAAGCCGCCGACGGCGTACAGCAGGCGGTTGACGACGGCCACGCCCACGCCGAGCCGCGCGCTGCCCATCGCCGCCGCGTACGTCCACGAGTCCTTCTCGGGGTCGTAGCTGGAGGGGAATGAGAATTTTAACTTAATGCGTTTGTAAAATAGCTGAAAGAGGGACTTTAGCTTAATGCGATTGTAGAAATATCCATAGCAGCTCGTGGAATACAGGCGTTGAAGGTGAAGGATTTTTGCAGTTTTTTTTCTATAATATGAAAGTAACAAACGAGCATGCAGTCTAACTGAGGATAAGTGGCTCCCGCCGCCCATGAACATCAATTATCAACCCCAGATAAGATCAGTCTTACCTGAGATTGGCCGCAAGATGCGTTGCTACCTCTAAGGACTCAATTGGAACGCCTCGGATAAATATGTCTCCCTTACCACACTCTTCAGACTAGAACACAGCAATGCATAACACTGCTGTTATTAGACAGAAATTGTTGTGGCGGTGGTGTCTCCGGAAACGAGCAATATCAGTGCTCCTACTAAAAATGAGTATATGTCCGATTATTACCATATACAAAATCAAACTATAACGAGACGGGTATGCCTGATTTTAGCTAATTGCAAGAGGACTTTTCATTACACTCTTTTTTATTAGGAACACAGATATACATATCATCGCTTTAATTTCTGGAAATAGCAATATGCCAGGATTGGTTGTCATGCATCGCCTCGATCCCTTGAATCGAGTTATCATCAGTCTTCATTCATAGATGAATCAATTGGCACGACTTATAAAAGTTCTAACTTTCGTTCTGTAACTTCGTATTAATATCTTAAG
>MOOZ01000263.1:555095-565209 GCA_002930495.1 Cecropterus lyciades
ATAGATTTTATACGCATTTTACGAGTACGTTATTAATAAGATATTGGGTAACCGAATTCCCGAATATACTTCTGGTTGAGTCTGCTAACGTCAACATCGTAAGGGATATTTCTGGTTGAGTCTAATAACGTCAACATAGTAAGGAGTCATCCATAAATTACATCACTCAATAAGCAGGGGAGGAGGTCGATGAAGGTTGACATTATGTGACAAGGGGTAGGGAGGGTAGCTAAATTTCGTGACGTTACATTTCAAAATATCTATTTGAGCAACTACAATAAAATACTTTTTTGTTTTATTTTTGCATAATTTAAGTGTTATATGAATTCGGAACTGCTGTTCTAATTAAAAAAAATCCTTGACTAAGATTGCATAATATGTGATCACACTAGGGAGGGAGGTGGTCACACAAATGTGACCATCTGTGACAAGGACGGGAGGAGGGGTCAAAAAATCATGAAATTCGTGTGACGTGTATTATGGATGGGCCCTAATAAGCCACGATTTTTACTTGTTTTGTTACTCGAGGACCACGGAATATTAGCTGCGCGTTTTTATCTCGGGTCTGCAAACATCAGCGTTTCGCATTAAAAACAAATGTATATGTTCGTTCTTATCTATATATATGAAAGGCAATTCCGACTCACTCACTTAAATATCAATGCGCAGCTGAAACTACTGTACCTAGAAACTTGAAATTTGGTACAGGGGTTCCTTTTATGATGTAAGTGAGCAATCAGAAAGGATTTTTGGAAATTCAACCCCCAACGGGGTTAAATAGGGGTTGAAAGTCTGCCAATTTTGAAGCAAGCTCTATGAAATTTAGTACTTGGCTTTCTGTCTCCGCGTACAAAGTCGCGGGCAACAGCTAGTAAAGCCATAAAATTTCGCAGCTATTTTTTGCGAAAATTGCTGAAATTTGTTCAACGCTGATACTTGCAGCGAAAAGCGAATATTTCGTGTTCTTCGTATTAGGGTATTAGGGTAGTCGTGAGCTATAACGCTGAATTATTGTTTTAGGTAAACATGAATATATTGAACTAATATATTTAATAAATAAATTTAAATAATAAATATAAAAAATAATAAATAAATATAAAAAATAAATAAAAATAAATAATATATATTGACTAATATATTGAACATTGGGCGTGTTATGTACCTGTCGTTGATCACATAGTTCTATTTACCGCCGCGAGTTACAGTATGTCATTAACAAAAATCTGCTGCGTCATGCCGGCTTGCTATATCACAGCGTGATAAGTACGTCAGAGGTTACGAAGTTTATACAATTTCAAATTTCAATCATATTATTGTTAGCTCTAATATAATTGCGTTTATGTGTTGGCACAATATGTTTCGCTAAAATCGGTCAAGAGCCGTTGAACTCATGTATCGCCTTTATCTGAGATTTGAAAGGATGTAGAGACACGCCGCGCATAAATTATAGACACTGTTTGTGTGTAACAATGCATGAGACCTAGTAATATTTTACACGTGTTTGTTTACACACAATTAGTTGTCTTTGTCTGCGTAACGTACCTAATACAAAGCTATAAAAATTGATTGCATTTAGTTGGTACTGGATGCATAATTTCGTTGTGTTATTGGTATGTCTATGACATGTTGCCATTAGATCCATATGTTACTTATCGCTACAACTTTGCCAGTTTGGTGCATGTGATGATATTTGATTAAAATGTATGAAGGAATAATTAGCTATTTGCTAATTAAATAGATTTTTTTGGAAACCGTTCTTCTCCGGTTTTATTCCCTAATTTTAATGTATATGGTAATTATCGACATAAGTGGTATCCCAACCGTACGGTCCATAGTTCGTAGTAGCTAAATATCGTTGTATTTTCGCGAACACTTACAATTCATAGTCGTGATAACCTTATATTAAGATTACCCATGTAAGACATGTTAATATAAAAATCAGACCGATGTTTCTTTATTTGAAAATTAGGCAATTCCACATAGTCAACTTCGACACGAAAACTCATTTACAGAAAGAAACAAAGATAAATAAATTAAACAAAATAATAATCAGAATAAGAAGTGTTTTAACATACATACATGTTGAAATGAAGATAGTCATCTCGGTTTCGGTTATAGTTTATTTATTTATTCAAGATAAAATATTAACTAACTATTTTAACAATAAAATGTATAAAAAATATAACTTAAATGTATAAAGAAACAAATTGCCCAATTAAATATAAAAAGCTGCGTCCAAATTGCTGTCCCTAGGATGAGTTCCCAGAATGCTGGCAACATTACCTCGTTAATACATTTATTCAAAATTACCAACATAATGTACACCAAGCAAAAGCAACAATCATAAATACGGAGAAAAAAGGTAAGTGTCATTACAATTATAGGTGAAGACAGCTTGCGAATACAGAAAGCGAGTAACATAGCTGTAGGAGCAGTGTTATAATAATTACAATATATAACAATTTAAAGGAATCTTATAATATAATTAATTATTTGTATCAACAGAGCAACATGAGAAGAAAAGAGTTCCAGATATTAAGGGTATTTATAAAAATGGCTCAGTCATTGACTTATCAACGAATGGTCTTCGGGCTGGAGCACAAAAACGTCCGAGCAAACATTGCTAGAAAACGGACAAAAAGTGCTGCACAGGTAGTTTATTTGCCCGAGCAATTAATGAAAGGCATCAACACTGTTACGTGTGACAAAATAATGGAAATGCTATACATTTTCCACAGTTAAGTTGAGGAAAGTTCTCATAAAACACTGTGTTAAAAAATTAAAACAAAAAACCCGACTTGAAAATATATATTTAATTTAACGCTTTATATGAGATTTTGTGAATAAGTCAGTTTACCGTTTTAAAAGGGCTTATCTCTCAAACATTCGACTTTGAGAAAAAATGGTCATTTTTAGACACCCCACACGTGTAGGTAAGTTGAAAATTTAATATATTTTTTACTTTTGTACATAATTCGGAAAGCGGTTTACAGAAGGTTACATACAATACACTTACCTACCAAGTTTCAACTCTGTAGTCTTAGTAGTTTCCGAATAAAGTGGCTGTGACATACGGACAGACAGACAGACGTGACAAATCTATAAGGATTCCGATTTTTGCCATTTGACTACGGAACCTTAAAAAGTTGTCCCTCCCCTACTTTTTCTCGTATTTGCAGGCGCTATTTTTACAAATCATATAACCTATTTCACTTTCCAAACAGACGATTCGAATGATAAGCCGTTTAAACTGTAGCGCGTGCCAAATAAATGGACATACCTACAAACATACATACATGTATATATATATACATACATATGCTCAAAAAACATTACCCTCCTTCTGATGCAGTCAGGAAAAAATTTAAAACCCGAATTTTATGATTAATTAAACTTTTTATTAATTGTTTTGTCATATTATCCAATCAAGAAAATATTTGTTGTTTTGTTAATGGAGGCCCATTAATTACGTAAGGTGTTTTTGAGAAGATGTCCTGAGATGAGTCCTTCCTACCCTAAACTCACGTGAGATTGTTCAAAATTTGTATTTTTATGTTTAATACGTTAAAATAATTTATGTCTCGCGTAAAATTACGAGATTTTTTCCTCAAAATTTGTCCCTCCGAGAAATTTGGCTCCACTCCCCGTTCCCTTAATGCCACACGTAATTAATGTATGATTAGATGGTCCCTAAGCAACCCTATATTTTAACATAGTAGGGCAGAGCGGGGTCTGGTGAGCCACAGGGCCTAGTGAGCCACCTATAGAATTACGTACATGCTGCGCGATATGTATGAATCAAAATTCAATCGATTATTAAATGTTTAACAAATTAAAAGTAAGTAGGGGAAGGGGTCACTTGTGACAAAACAATCAGGGTTATATGAGCATGTTAAAGTGTCCCCTAGTTGTGTGTAAATAAATATCTGTATATTTTTCATTGTATAGAATCTTTATGTGCTAAGTTCATTAAAGTTATTATATGCGGAGATTTCAATTTAAGCTCCGCCAATATGACGGTGAATGCAAGCTTTGAATTAAGACGTGTATAGATAGCTGCGTTTCTATTAAAATGCGCGGGCTGGTACAACCGCGGTACAATTACCCCAGGTGGTACTCGCTGCGAGCAAAACGCTACATTAGAAAAAAATATATATATTACCGTCTGTTGAAGAAAACTAAACAATGAGAATATAGTTGCAGATTTTCAAAATACAGGGCGCTTGTTAAGTTGAGCATTAAGGCTGACTTTGAGATCTATAAGAAGCAAATGAAGTTCAACATACTGCGGCAACCATCTTCCTTTTGGCGATACATAGCTACTAAGCGAGGCAAAAGGAAAGGTGTAACATTAGTTCAGATGGTACACCATTTCGTGAAAGTCAAATTGCCGAATTGTTTGCTAATTACTTTCGGTCAGTTTACTCCAGCATTCCGCCTCAACTTAATTGCGATAATTGTGTAGCAGGAACGTGGAAAGACTTAGGCGCGGTTGTAGATGTGAAAAATATATCTACGAAAGATTTGGAAAAAAAGCTTTGGAAAAAATAAAACCCAAACGATCTGCTGGACCAGACGGAATCCCGCCTTACATCGTAAGGAATTGCCGCTCGGCGTTCATTAAGCCACTACTTCACATTTTTAATCTGTGCTTAGCAAATAATATATACCCAGATGTTTAGGAACTGTCCCGTGTAGTTCCGGTTCCGAAGGGTGGTTCTAGGACGAATGTAAGTGACTATAGACCTATAGCCGTTTTGTCCGTGTTCGGTAAGTTATTTCAATCTATATTATGTCAACTAATTAGGACTTAGATTGACTACCGACTAAATGACTCTCGACATGGCTTTAGAGTAGGACAATCTACGACCTCTAATTTGATATCCTTTTAGTCATATACCATGAGGGTTGTGGACAGTGGTCGTCAAGTCGATACTGCCTACTTTGACTTTCGCAAAGCCTTCGATACAATTGACAATGATGTGCTTCTCCAGAAGTTTGCAGCTGCCGGATTTACTCCTACATTACTTAAGTTCTTTTCCTGCTACCTCCGTAATCGGAGGCAGTATGTGCAGTATAATGGATATTTCTCAAAGCCATATTATACGTATTCGGGCATAAGTCAGTCGAACCTAGGCCCTCTAGAATTTTTATTATTTGTAAATGACTTGCCAGATGTGGTCGGAGCGGCTAGGTGTCTGTTATTTGCAGACGACCTAAATTATTCTTTGAAATCGGACAACACGCAGACTGCTAACTTTTACAAAACGCTATAGACGACGTTTTGATGTGGAGTAGATAAAACAGAATAATGCTCAACGAAAGCAAGTGCTCTATAATGTCGTTCACTCGTAAACAAACCCCAATGACTACCCATATAAGCTAGGTAATCAAGATTTAACGCGACTTACCTCCTTCAAAGACTTAGATGTCTTGATGAGAGCGGACCTTATTTTTCGTGACCAACTGCGGTATCCAAGAAGGCCTACAGAGTGTTGGGGTTAGTTCTACGTCAGACTCAGGTGATTGACAACATTACTGCAAATTTGAGAGTAACGCAGTTATCTGGTGTCCAAATGGAGAAAAATACAAACTCATGTTGGAAAAACTCCGGTATGGATATCCTGTAGGTTATTCTTACATATACCCTAGAAAGTTTTTGTTAGGTATGGTAGGATATAATACACTGGAATTGCGTCGTAGCTTCGCATTATAAAATTACGTCTTACAAATTCTAAGGGGTGATCTGTATAATCTCTTAGTGCTTGAGCTAATCGTGCTGAACGTTCCTGATGGCTACATTTGTTGGCGACGAAGGAAACTGTTCGTAACATCTAGTTGTAGGCTCTTGTTTGTAAAGGAGTCTCTTTTAAATAAAGCGATGACACTGCTAAACGGATTGATGACTAGGAACCAAACAATAGATGTTTTTTGGACACCAATAGCCGTATTTCGCAGGAAGGCATATGATTATTTAGCGAAGCTGGACAAACGAATTGGATAAATTTTGTTAGGGTTGCCTAAAAGCATGTAAAATTTTAATAAATAATGAAATAATAAAAAATACGTGATAGTGCTTAGAAATAAATTACCTGGAAGGGATTGGCTTTTTCTTAAGATTAACAATAAACTATTAATTACTGTTTATTAATTTGTATTTAACTTTGTTTTTGTTTTTATGAGCAATCTTGGAAATTTTGTTTTTTTTTTTATTTCATATATTTTAATATACAAAGATTAGTCCAAGACATTGGCTTAAGTGACCCCTTCGGATGGCTCATTAGACCCTACAGACTACCCTCTTTTTATTATCAAATAAATATAATGTTTCGTTAATTTTTATTTATCGAAATATACAGCCAAACAAATAAACGATTGATTTAAAAATAAAACTTTACTATAATTTTCTTTAAATGGTCCCTACACTGATTTGAACAAAATCCTGATCAAGTGACCCAGCTCTGCCCTACACAATATATTGTAGGATTATTTAATTTGGGAATTTAAAACTATTGATAATATTTTATTGTATTACGGTGATAAGATTAGATAAGTTACTTCTTAATAACCTTGTATTTCTTATTAACAATACTAATTAGACTATGACTTGATAAAGTTTAGTATTGTCATTAAAAACCTGTCTTTGTTATTATTTACAATTGGTTAAGTACCCAATTTATACGGTTCTGCGACTAGTCGCACAGAAAAGTTTATTTAACGCGTTCAATGATTTTCATCAATGCTTCTGGCGTGTGGCAAGCACCACGATAAAATTTACAAGAACCTGAAGGGCGCGTAGGTGGAACTGAACAAGTTAAAGTTGGTTAAATGAACACTCCTCTCGAATATATTGAGAAACACGTGAAACCAATCAAAAAACATAAAGAGTAAAAATACCTTCATAAAGTCAGGTACATAGTTTCCAGAACAAAAAGTCATGTCGCCGATGTCCTTATTGCTTGGACCCATTGGACTCTCCAATATAACGTCACAATTCATAGGCGGCATATCGTCCAACAGGTTGCCATGCCTAATATCTTCGTCAGTCTCCATTTTTTCTGTAACAAAGAGAACAAAATCAATAATAATTCTATCTATATTATACCTGCAAAGTTAGTAGTACTAGTGGAGTGCTGGTGTAAAATGTATTTGGTGTGTCACGATCGCATATGCTCACCGTAGAAGTTCTGGGGTTCAATTCTTGTCTAGCCTATGATTGTGTACTAGTCATTTTTTGTTCGAAGAAATACTAGAACAAGTACAGCAATAAAAATGTAATATGCTGAAAATACCGATCCATTTAGGTCGTTTTTTAGTAAAATAAGGAATAAACGGAGAATACGGTATCTTGAGCTATGTAACTGTTGCTTATGTATGCTTATAAGGTTGAGAGTAAGTAATAAGTAAGTTAATTAGTAGTTAACTTAAGTAGATACTTAGTTACTTTGTTTTATTATACGAAGGAATCTTCACGGACATATATTTAAATATCTATGAGAATCTTCATAATGTGAAATAGCAGTTGTATAATATGTTACTGTAAAACCCCCAACTAAGATAAACCAAGATAACTCATAATCTTTACCGGTAAAATCTAAGATATACAAACAAGGGCTGGTAAATGTACAAATTTATTTAAAAGATTCGTTTGTTTTAGCTTTTATGAGCAATACTATAAGCATTCTCTACTTTATTAATAAATTTGTCCTTTTAGGGTTCCGTTCCCAAAGGGTAAAAACTGGACCCTATTACTAAGACTCCGATGTCTGTCTGTCTGTCACCAGGCTATATCTCATGAACCGTGGTAGGTAGATAGTTAAAATATTCATAGATATGTATTTCTGTTGCCGTCTGTAAATAATTAAATTAAAATAAATGTTTGAGGGGAACTCCCATACAATAAACGTGTTTTTTTGCTCGAAAACGAAATTAAGCAAACGGGTAGACGTTTTAAATATTCACAGAATATTTAGTTGTATATGAACTTTAAAAATTAAAATCACATAATGACTTAAGGGGGGCTCCCATAGAACAAACGTTTTTTAATAAATAAACAGTATAAAAATAGTGACACATTAATTTAAATACAATAGAACTTATAATATTGTCGTTGAACATCTTTATATATATAAAGTCTTGCGAGCAATAAGAAACGAATTTTGGAAATTTTACCACAAGAGGGCTAAAATAGGGTTTTACAGTTCGTTTGAAATTATGCCGATTTTGGTGCAAGCACTATGAATTTTCGGATTTTGCTTTCTGGTCGGACATATTAAAACACCTATTCTGCTGATTTTGGACAATTAACTTGTAATAAGGGACGAAAGTTTGTTCGTACATTTGGCGACTTTGAAGCAAACACTGCAAAAAGGAGTAATTGGCTTTTGACTGCAAATAATGTTATACATATTCCGCTGTTTTTCGGTAATAAATCCCAAAGAGGATAAAGTAAGAGACGATAATCCGCTGATTTTGAAGCAGGAACCATTTAAAAATGTATATAACCTCTTTTAATTGGGAAGTCGGTTAAATGTATTATTTGACTTTCTAATCAGAAATAATGAAATGCTCCCTCGCCCTTTTTGGAAAATCATCCCCTAAGAGGCTTAAAAAAGGATGATACTTAAAATCTACCGATTTTAAAGCAGGTTTTATTAAAATAATTATTAAACTATCTGGCTAGAAATAAAATTTAGTTTTAGCCGTTTTAGGAAAATCAATTTTTATAAGGGTGAAATTAATGGATGCAATATGAAAATCTAGAAAATTTAGGATTTCTAAAAACGGAGAAATGTGATTTGTGAAAATTTTTTCGTTCTATTTATAAAACTATCTCCTTGTAAGATAACGATAAATTTATGAAATTTTGCCGTCAACTTGCAAGTCTTAAATCATGCCGCTCGGGTTGCAAGTTGAACTTGCCCTCTAGAGAGTAGATCAAAAAATGTTTTCTTATATGAAATTCAAACAATAATCTGACGCGCTACCTATTGTCATTAATACGTACAATAAGAGATAAAGAGAACAAAAAGTAAAGATAGAGATTATACTTTAGCGACCGTTGTTAATAAAGTCAATCTATCCAATTGTCTGCCCCCCAAACATCTAAATCTGACATATATTTTATTGGATAGACTGATTATAAATAATGGGCGTAAGTATTATTATTTATTGGTAACATTGTTTCTTCAAAAATTTTAATCAGTATCTGGTATCGAAGACATTTGTTCGCCTATCTCTATCGTCAATAGATCTCTTTAAGTTCGTGAATCTAAATCTAATCTAATGTTCTAAATTTAAAAGACTGAGGTGTCAAAATAATTAGTAATGACTGTATACTATCTTGCTAGGATCCGATCTCTGAGGGTCTCTATGCAAGTTGCGTGATAGTGTCGAGAGAATTTTCCTGTCCACTTAGATATCCAAAAAACGTGTAGCATATTGGATTTCGACGTTTGGGAATCGTGAAATGGGACAGCTGATAAATGTATGTATGTTATCACACCTTGATTGTTTGTCTAATACGACCGACGCTCTCGCCTATTAGATTTATTCCGTTATACCAAAAAGTATAATACACACAAAATTGACAACAATCTTTTAGTGACATAAGTTATAATATAATTGTTAACTATACTGTACACATTATTGGATAGCAAATTATAGTATGATTTAATGTGGCATTAAGTACGTTTTTTTTTCAATGTAAGCTTAATTACTAAACCCATGAAAAACTACCATGATAGATAGATGATAGATGGTAATAAACTAACGTAACAGATTCAGTGGCATGGGTTACTACTCCAATTTGCATGTTTAGAGAATCTCATTGAAGGAGAGGAGCTATAGTATCTAGAAATCACTGAATTCTATAGGTTCAAGGCCGGTCCGATTGCGTTGGTTAGGAAACGCGCCTTTGATAAACAGTCCAACATAGATAGATGATGATAAATGAGCAATACAGGTAAATAGACGAAAAAAACGTGTCTTGAACTCAGACGATGAGTCTGTCTTGTTATTAGTTACATAGGAATAATATTTTCATTTTCCTTCTGTACCAGTCCAGCTAAACTAAAGATTAAACATTTTGCTTGTAAAATTATGGGTTGATTGG
>MOOZ01000263.1:565614-583366 GCA_002930495.1 Cecropterus lyciades
ATTGGAATAATTATCACAGTAAGCACTCATAACTTACGAATTATTTCAGTTAACTAATTTAATACTGTAGGAAAACGCCACGAACTATACGTGTTCGTATGGTTTGGCGTGCAACCGGGTACGCACTGAGCGTCGTATCAGCGTCACAGCATCGGTACCGGTAAAGCCAATGACTAAGCTAAATGTTTACAAAACAATTCTTTACGATACCAATTTCTTATTGGAAATATCAGGATGATTTGCAGAACTAGTGTAATTTGAATTGTTTTATTATAAATAGCTGAATAAATTCATTAATTTATTCAGCTGTTTCGCTGTGGGTGTACGTACAATTACAAAAAACATTTTCATGTGTGTATTTAAAAGTATAATCAAAATTCATGCATCGTTGTGATAGTAAAACTGATGTGCAGTAAAACTAAGTAATGAGGCTTGGTATTTCCGTGCACCAGGCAATTAATAACGCAAAACGCTCATTCGGTGCGATGTCGCGCCGCTTAATATATGTATGCTGGTCCTTAGTGTTATCAGTTTAGGTGTAATATCATAATATGAAAGTCATAAAAAATAAGACTTCTTTGCACTAAATATTTGTTGTATGTGGTGCAATATATGTTATTTTTAAGGAAAAAACACAACAATGTATAATCTTGTTTAAATTTTATGGGTGGGTATATCCTTACTCTGATCCTAATAGAAGAAACGTATTTATGGAGTCCATTGAACTTAATCGTTATTCAATATTTTTCAATAGAAGTTATTAGGTAAATAACATCATTTAAAACAAATCTTTATAACTGACTATGATTTAATAATATAATTAATCAGCATTTGAGTAAAAAGGCATTTCTCAAAAGGGAGTAAGAATTTTAGACCTTTAACAGTAATTATTACATTCAACAGTGACATTGGTCTTATACTCAGATACACTGGTTCAGTTTGACAACCCATACAGTGGATCTTTTTATAATGTTTATTACTATAAACTTCTATACTTAGAAGTCACAAACAAGCATGTAATATATTGGATGCAGCCACTGGCACCCATGGACATCTGTAGTCAACCACAGATAAGATTAATGTTATACTTGAAATAAATCCCTAAGAGGGTAAAGTAAGAGATGCAAATCATTTAAAGTGACAATTAATGGATGCAATATGAAAATAGTGGAAATTTAGGATTTGTGAAAGCGGAGAAATGTGATTTGTGAAAATTTTTTTGTTCTCTAAATAAATATCTTCTTGTAAGATAAAGATTTACATTTATGAAATTTTGCCATCAACTTACAAGATTTAAATTGTGCCGCTCGGGTTGTAAGTTGTACTTGCCATCTAGAGTAGGTCAAAAAATGTTTTTTATATGAAATTCAAACAAGTATATGTATAACGCTACCTCAGATAAGATTTATGTTATACTCAAGGTGGGCACAGATGTCTTGCTCTCTTGAGGACTATGTTGGATGCCCTGGATCAATATGTGACGATATATATTTGTAGGTGATAGAACTCCTTGTAGTTCGACTCTGGAAGCACCTCCGCCACATCTATTTCTGCCTAATAACAGTAGTGTTATGCTGTTATTAGGCAGAAATAAGTGCTAAGTAATATATAAGCGCTGCAGTGTTCTGGTCTGAAGGGTGTGGTAAGGGAGACATACTTTTTCGAGGCATTCCATCCTAGTCCTCTGGGGTAGCAACACATCTGTGACTTACTTACTTTAGGTGAGAATTTGATCTTACCTAGGGTTGATTACAGATGTCCATGGGCGGCAGTAGCCACTTACTTTCAAGTGGACTGCATGCTCGTTTGCTACTTCCATACTATAAAAAAAGAAGAAAAAAAAAATGTGGCAACAATGGCACTTAGCAAATATGTTTTTAGAAAGAAATAGATGTGGAGGACATTCACATGTGGTGCCTCTTGAGTTTGACTGCTGGATGGACCTTTGTAATTCTGGATTCACAAAGTTATATGAAATAATAGCATGAGAACAGTGTTAAAGTGTTAAATCAGATTGATAGTTTTGGTTTCATATAAGGTGTTATTATCAGTATCGAAATGAAAGAATTCTTGCACTATTCAATATGTATTGAATATTGCAACTTTTTGCTATACTACATGAATTTCGGGATAATGTGGATGATATTTCTTAATGGCTATAGAATAGATGCTTCAGGATAACTTTAATAGTGGGACAATATATATATTTTTTTATCAAGCACTAGTTAACCGAAAATTAACCACCTAATTGGTTAATTTATTCTTAATTTTCTTCTTAGCCTCAGCATCAGTCTACAATTTTTCTAATTTTGCCAGGTGGTAGAACCAGTGTATTTCGTCCGAGGAGGTATAATCATCACAATTATTACTGGCCGGAAGCAGTTCTTGTGGTTTAGTGTAAGGATATGGTTGCCATCTCATTTATATATGAGGCGACTATCTCAGTCCTCAGGAGTAGCAATGCATCTGTGATCGATTTCAGATAGAACCCTTGTTCTAGATAAAACTGCTTACACAATGCATGGGCTGCAATGACTACTTACAATCAGGTGGACTGCATGCTCATTTGCTACTTCAATGTGATTGGAAAAATATGGAACTGCGTCTACGTACTTTCAAGAAGTTTCTAAGTATGTCCTATAATGAAAGTTCGACTAGATCATTCATTTACATGATTTTAATCTTCGAAATTTGTCAATGAGTTTAATGTTTGATTTCATAGGTTATTCTACTTTTTTCCACTTAATTCGTCTGTAAATAACAAACTTTGATATTTTGTTGATCAATAATGACAAATGACAAAGCAAGACATGCAATCAACGTTCATAATTTTACATAATATATTAGATTCCTTAAAAATCATCGACTTACCTTAAAAAGACTAAAAATAAATCTTCATATAAGAATTATACAGATGAATAAACGGATAGGCTATGTCTGATGGCACTTTGAAGCATTTTATAATGATAAATGTTGAAACATTTGTACCAATTACAACTGAATATAGTTTGTTTAAAGCACAGAATTGTTATAAATTTGTGTCACTAATAAAATTATAACATAAAATTGGGTGACGTATTAACGTTTTCACACTAGGAATGTTGAGTTATTAACAATATATGGTATAACAAGTATTTTACAAAAAAAAAAAACTACAAGTACGAGCGCTAGGACATGACAGCACTGCTCCATGCGCGATACGTGATGTCAATCGAATGAGTCAAATAGTCAAAATGGCAGTTACCAGCTCATAGATAATAACAGTGTATTATCTATCATCACTCGAGTCAGCTAGTTGGGAGTTATCTCAAATTCTTCAGTTATTTAAGAATAAAAAAACACTTTTTAGGATTTATAAGATAATAAAAATGTCAATGATGTTTTTCTTAAACCGATGGAAGCACTATCGGACATTATGTTCTATAATTATTATCTGTGCTATTACGTCACTAAAGGTGAAATCAAAACTTCAAGCATTCATGGAGTATGTTATAAAATCATATTCTACTAAATATAATAATTTATTACGAATAATGTATCTTAAAATCATGCATAATACGTTTTAGTAATTTACCAATCATTATTGTGTTAATTTTGGGTAAATTTGTGCTTTCTGCTTTTTCATCCAAAGTCCATCGAATCATTTTATGAACAGAAAAAAATCTTCTTACTAGCAAGACAACGAAGTTTAGTTGCTTTTACCAAAGGTTTTCGCATCAACGACATCACAAATAGAATTGCGAGCGTTTTCCATCCACCACTTATGCCTCCTCTACACTGCTTGCGAAGTTTATCGGCGAAGTACTCTAGGAACTTTGGCTAAAGTCCGAAGTGCGACACTACACACTCGTGCAACTTCGGGATAAGTTCATTCATGCAACTTCGGGCCCTTTGACTCGGGCGCAAAAACCGACAACATATGGAAGTCGCCCGAGGCGAAGTAAAGTTTGACGAGGAAAGCCGATGTGGCTTTTTATACTATCGTATTTGACTTCATCGTTCAACTTCACGAGTAGTGTAGAGGAGGCATTACAATCAGATAGACTGCAATGATTGCATGCCTGTTTGCCACTTAAATGTAACTAATAAAATTCATTCTTCTATAATTAACTATAATTTATTTATGATATGTAAACGCGGGTTATGGAATATAATAAATAGAAGCATATATGCGTAGGACTGGTAGAAAGGCACATATTTAAATAAATAATGCTAAGTAATTTTAAACTAAATTTTAAAATATACTACCAGTTGTTGACGTTGCTGTAACATATATAAAAAAATATTTTATTATGATTTTTATCATGTTACCAATGTTTTAGATCACTATGATAATATTATAGAATTTCAGTTATGTATCTGTTTTTCTTACTCATCTCATTAGACTTTAGAGCATGAAATGATTACCAGTCTGTGGTTTGTAATGTCTGTGTACTCGTGAAACCTTGTATTAAAAAAAATTGTGAACATACGACAATGGCAGATGCGAAGCAAGGTATGGTTAATTATTTTATATTTTTAAAGTGTGTTTTAAACAATAAATCCAAATAAGATTTAGTAATTTTAGACTTTAGTGGTTTATTGCAATTTTGCTATTGAAATATCGTAATTTTATGCTTTTCTTTTGCTATACTTTTACTGCATCATCAACGAATTTTTTTGTGCTAATTTCTACAACATACAAATTTTCGACACTGTTTAAAAAATTGATGTTAGAATATTACTCTTTATTGTTTGACAAAGATAAGTTTGTCGAGTTACTGTATTTGGCCTGGAATGTAATGTGGTAAATACCTTAAAGATAGCATTTAAGGCAAACAAACCTTTATTCGTACGTATCATGCTTTTTTTTATTTATTTTCAATATTAATGTTTTGTGTATAGATATAGAGAGTATAGGAACTGTTACCTATTATTTATATTACGCGTAGGGCGCTGAGTACGATGTATTATCGAAAATAGTCTTGTAAAAATTTCTGTTGATGGTGCTCTGCGTTGTAAAGTTATGGTCGATAAATGGTGGCATGTTTATTAAAAATTGGAGTAATAACTTTATAGAATTAATTTTGTTGATAATAAAATGTCGGTTAAATCTGTTTTAGGGAAAACATCTGAAGACTTCTACAATGGGTCATCACAGTCCCGGGTGGTGTTGGCAAAGCCTCGGCTGGGAGGCTTTGGATCCTCCAGTGTTGCTTCTAGTTCTGGAAAAAGTTGCAATCCATTTGGTTTGTACTTGACTGTATTGTTGTTTCTATAATTAAGTGACATTTTGTGTTACATTAGCAGATTTCGTTAATACTTAGTCTCCTGTACATTTTTTGGAGTTTTAAATCATGCAAAGGTAGATCATTGTCATAAATACCACGGATATATTTTCAGATTCAGTTTTTCACTAAATCTTCTTAAAGTAAACAAATTTTAAAATAAATTATAGAGGACAAATAAGTTATCTTAAATAAGTAGTTGAATTATTGTTACGTAAGGCTTGTTCGCATTCAGGTCAGTCTGACAGTCTTACCATGCACCCTTTGACCAATCTCGCTATTAATTGTTAAAGAGAGTATGAGTTGTAGAATCGAATGACAGTCACATGTTTGTTATCATTATAAGATCAGGTATAGATGAGGTAGGATCATTATCCTACCTCTATTCTTCAAATGATTTCAAACAGATATTGCACCAATTTGGAGTATCTGACATATCTTCAGTATAATATTGTATTTAAAGTGGAAATAATACTTTCTACTCATACACAGTACATTAGGATTTCATTATAATAACAGACATATCCCCAATAAAATGTACTGACCGAACTATTTGACAATTAACAACATCAACAAAAAAGTTCACGAGAAGACTTACATAAACTGATTTAATTTCATTATATAAAATATTTGCAGGCTCAGTGCTACGACCTCCACAGTTGAAACCGAGTGCTAACCCTTTCTTGAAAGTCTCAGATAATGTACTTGAAGAAACAGAACCCAATTCAAACAAGGACAAAGAAACAAAACCTTCTGAGGACAGATTGAAAGACACCAAAGAGGATGCTGAGGCACCCAAGTTTGTCCCTCTGGGTTCAGCTAACGTGACTCCGAGGACCAGTAACCAAGTACCAGCTCCCAGCCAACCCACAACGAGTGCTTCGTCATCTGGTTTTGTTTTTGGACAGAATTTAAGTCAGAGAGTTATTATGAATGAAGTTGTCAACAATGGTGAGGCGGGTGGTGTTGACCATAGCTCCTCAAATGGTACCACAGAGCTATTGTTCACAAGTGCTGCAGCATCAGTAAAAGAAAACAATCAGGTTTGTAAAATTTTGCAATATGTTACTCACTCCTGTCAGTTCTATAAAATTTAGTATTATAAACATAGAGCTTAAATAAATATTACTAATAAAATTTAGTAATTGCCATATTTGTATTTAACCAATTTAATAAAGGGGTTATCAATTCGACACATGTTACATATACGCACATATGTTTGTGTATGTACAGATTTCAAGTGTATTTTAAAGTAATTTTTTAGTACACAGATTTAAAGGTCAATCCTCATATTTGAAGGACATTACATTGTTTTCGAGCATAAATGTTTTTATTAGGGGCTCAGTATAAGTATCTTTCAATACGATATTATAGGAAGATGCCGGGCCGAGTGAACTCAGCGGCCCAGAGGGGCTGGCGGCCGCGGCGGCCGAGTACGAGCGCTCGCACGCGCGGCCGCCGCCGCCCACTTCCAACTGCACCATGACCGGCGAGGAGGGAGAGATCAATGTGCTACAGGTATCGTATTTCTCTCCTCAATCCATTATTGTCTCACTGCTGGGAACAGGTCTTATCTCAGAATGAGAGAGTTGTAGACTACAGTCTGGCGCGCTGTCCAAGTGCGCATTGATGAACCTCACACACCATTCAGAACTTTTTTTGAGAACTCAGGTGTGTAGATTTCTACATGATGTATGCCTTCACCGTAAAGATAACTATAGTGCTGCTTTTCATGAATAATACACAATACAAAAACACAAATTTTACAGGGAGTCAGTTAAAAATAATAGATGCTTTTTATCTTTTTAACACGCTTTTATTAGCTTCGGTCACATCATGTATGTTTGTAACGGAATCTTTGAATTCTATTTTTACCCACTGAAATGTTGTATTGAATTGAAACTTTGCACGCTTATCAAGGACCGACAATATAATATTCTATATATATCTTTTTATATATCGCACCCCTATAAGGGTTAAATAGGGGATGAAAGTTTGTAAGAAAGTCCCCCAATTTTGATGCAAGCTCAATGACACTTAGTATTTAGCATGGTGATTTGATATAACAAAATATCTTTTTTATCATTGTTTGAAAATCAACCCCTAAGAGGTGTAATAGGGGTTGAAAGTTTGTATGGAAGTCCGTAAATGTTAATGCAAGTAAAATGGAACTTAGTATTTGTCTTTTTGGTTTCATATAATGGAAGATTTATTTGAATGAGTTTGGAAACTCAATCCATAAGGGGGGGGTGAAATAACCGTTGAAAGTCAGTTTAGAAGTCTGTCAATTTTGATGCAAGCAGAATAAAATTTAGTATTTGACTTTCTTGTTTGATAGCTGAACTAAAAAGTAGAAAATAACAAAAATACCAAAAGTTAAAAAACCAAAAACCACGTTTTTGTAACTAGTTGAACTAAATAATCGAAAATAATTTTCTATTAGTTAAAAAAATGTAGGTGTTTTTGAGATATTTTATAATGACAATACTAACCTTCTGCACACCCATGCAGTTTTACGATGACAATTTTTTTTTCTTATCGCTCAATTTTTTTAACTCAAAGAAAATTATTTTCGTACTAATATAGCACGATTTAGCAGGGATATCATGAATATAAAATTTCGAATCTGCATGTGGATACGGATATAGTAATAATTTTATATCGGTTTCGGATGCAGTTACTGATATTATATTTAAAGGATTTTTTTTTCTATGTTATCCTTTGCTATAATAATCAGTCATGTCAGTTATTATTATACCTACCTAATCGGTGTTAAGAGTCATTTACTAAAAGTAAATAAAACATGTCGCGAAACATATCCTAAATTAACCGAAACTATTACATCGGATACGGTTTCGGATAATTTTTATTTCGGATATCCAATAGTTTCTGTTATGGTTACGGAGCTCCATAACATCCCTGCTATTTAGTGTTCCATGTATTTGCATTTTATTTTCTTTAGTAAAAATACCTATGATGATTTTAAATGTGAATCCTTCTTTCTGTTGTTGGTCGCGGGTATAAATAATTGCCTGAAAACATATAAGGTTATTTGTGTTCTATTATTCATGTAGCATGTTTTAACATTTCTTTACACACATTTACACGTCACGAAACTTTTGGATACTTTCGAACAAACTGAAGTAACTCAATGAGCAATGTCGTAGGGAAATATGTAAATGGTGCCCATGAATATAAAGCATAATTCTGGTACTCGCGATAAAAAACCATACTCTTACATGAGTATCATGGACACCTGAATACCTGAGCAGGTATTTACATACCTCTACTTGAGCACTACTTGTATTGTTCTCTACTTGAGCACCCGACACAAGTTGGTCTGTCGTCATTGTTGGTCTTAAGTTTTACCATTCCCACTCCACGGATGTCGTAGGAGGTGACTGCGCTTATTGGTGAACATCAACATCTACTGTGGTTATATGAAAATATTATTCATGTAGGCATATTAGAAAATATTTCTGTGCCCCTAGTGAAAACGGGGATACGATACGAGTTAATAAACTTTCTTCAAAACAATCAATGTTTACGTTTTCATGTCGGCCATATCTTGCAATGTAATTTGCAACTATGTGCGTAAGAAACAACGATTGTAAGAGTGTGCGAATATCGTTCGAATCTAATCGAATATTAATAATTGATTCGAAATTCGAATTAAATAATTCGAATCAAATAATTCGAAAAATATCGAATAATTCGTAAATATTTGAATAATTCAAAAAACATTGAATTAATTCGAAAATCTTCGAATAATTCTAACAATTCGCGATTTATTTAAATAAGTGATATTTAAATGAAAACAATAGAAAAACCAGTGGGTCTTTCTATTGTTTCCAATTTAAATTTCACTGGTCAATCAGTGGAATTCTCGTTCACTGTTTCAATCAGTAAATAAAATATCTCGCGCATGCGCGTGAGTATATTTAGTGGTTGAAAATTCCACTGATTCAGTTTAAAAGAGGAAACCCTTGAAAATTTGCGAATAAAAAAAACGCGACTAATTGTAAGAAAATACTTTTCGAAATTTTTCGGGATTCGGGAACTTTCGAGTAAGTTCGCATTATTCGCACACCCCTAAACGATCGGTTCGAGGAAACATACCACAACGGAGATTGCAAGGCATTTCGTGTCGCAGATATCGTGCCGGCTGTTCGCGTGGGAGGCGGGCAGCTGGCGCGAGCGCGGGCGCGGCGTGCTGCGGCTGAACGACGCGGCGGGCGGCGGCGGCGCGGCGCGGCTCGTGGCGCGCGTGGCGGGCTCGCTGCGCGTCGTGCTCAACACCAAGCTGTGGCCCGACATGGTGGTGCAGCGCGCGGGCACCAAGAGCCTGCGCATCACGGCCGCCGACGCGCACCAGCAGCTCAAGCTCTTCCTCGTCATGGTCGGTGTCGTCTGTACCGCTTTCCTTCACGTCCACTGATGGGCACGGGTTTCCTCTCAAAAAAGAAGGGCCCTAGGACTTAGTCGATTGTGCTGGCATAGCGTGAATCAGTAGACTTCACAAAAGTTTTTTTTAAAGAACCAAAATATTACGTCTGATGATATTTTTCTTCACTACTACATCAAATGGTAATTTATTTTTAATATGCACATAACTTCAAAAAAAGATATGTGCTTCCAAGGGATTCGGATCGATAAATTAAAATATATATACACTAAAAACACATACGTCCTGAAAATGTTAAGCAAAGGGGTGTATCATTTGTGGACACTCTTAGGAGAGGGAAACACGTATTTGTACGTTTCATGAATTACTTTCTAACTCACGGCATAAATGTTAAGTCACTCGTATAAAACATTGTGTGAAATAAATTCGATAAAAATAACTGGAATAAAACATGATTTCTGTAATAATAATAATTGTAATAAAATAATGATACTTATTATTTTGTTTTAGGGGGCTCCTGGGGACATAGTTCACTTACACAGAGCTCTCACTGCGCGTATTGCATGCAGTAAACGTTCTGTCAACACTTGCAAACAAAATGCCACATCACAGAAAGCAGCAGAGAGGTTGGAGGCTGCCACGGATGAAAATGACTTCCTTGACAAACCTGTGAGTGACTCCTACAATAATGATGATGATATTAGTTATGATGATGAACCACAGACGAGTGCAGAGAGCAATACAAATAAAGAGGAACAAACGGATTCGGTTAAAAGCGACAGACTTGATGTAGATAATGATGAAAAGACTGACGAAGAGAACACTTTCTTAAATACAGAATCAAATGAATCAAATGAAGATAAAGAATCAAAGGCAATAAAGCGAAAGGAACCCATTGAAGATGAAACCTCGTCTAAGAGACAGTGCCCTGAAATACTAATAGATTGATTTAACAAATTTCTTTATGATATTACAGTATGAAAATTGTGATGAAACGTGGAATATGGACTTCTTTTATTCATTTAATTTGCTAAAAGCTCTTAAAGGAAAATAGCAAATAACTGACTAGGAGTATTTATGTTTAAATTAATAAAGGTAGCGTATTGTAATGTTGGTTCGTCATTAGCAATGGGTAGCCACTTGTCGTGACATTGGTTTCTTTATCACTGGATATATTTTAGTACAAAATAAACGAACTATGGTATTTTGTAGTTGTTCAGTAATTTCTTTTTCACATTCCAATTTTTACAAACAAATATTTGCATTAAGTATCATGATCGGCTGGAGCTGAATACCAAATAAACAATGTACATGTGATTTTTCTGAAACACCAACCAATAAACATTATCTTACTATTATTTTTATTTTATTTTTGTTTTTAAATAAATTACTCGTAATTTGTGTGCTCATACACATTGAAATGTTGAATGGATTCGTGCTCAGAGTATTCTTATTGGATGATGACTATAAGTAATTCTTGTAAATAACCTAAAAAAATCCATTCTCCTTGCATACTTTCAATTGAAAGCTTCTTACAATAATAACTCGTATGAATAATTATCTAAGACTTGAGTCAGATAAAATCTGTTAATTTGGAGTTGGTGTATCCAAGGTGAATTTATAAAGTTCAACTCCCAACTTAAAAAAAAATGTATTAAACACTCGGATCTATTTTCCAAAATAATGATAAATGAATGAATGCATGAAGAAGAAAGGCAACGATGAGTGATCTCCAAATGGGACAAAAATCGACTCCTCCCAATATCTTTAATTGCAAAAGTTTTGAAAATGGCGCGTTCAAGTGTTGAAGTTGAAGGTAATTGACTTTTGCAAAAAAATTATAGAAACCTTACTAGCTACCAAGAAAGTTAACAAAAGCTTTGTAAAAGCTGACATGGAAGGGGTCAAGTTTAAGCTCTTTCGTGAAATTCAAAAGTCCCGGAAACCACTCACCGATATATAAAATATTAAGTGAGACTTAATACTAATTAATAATAAAAAATGTGAGAATATACCTTAAAAATATTGAGTCATATCACTCCAAAATCTTCAGATTTTTTCTGACTCATGCCTTAGTTTGAATAATTAATTAATCAGTTCTCATATTTATCAGCTACCTGCTTATTAGTCTAACAACTTAATTGGCGCATTATAATTTAGTCGAGGTGTAAATTATACGATTGTCAAAATTAAATCTAAATCAACATTTCGTTTAGATTTAATTAACCGATCAGCTCTTATCCACAGGATGATTTTAATTCAATTTTTTGGACTCTGATGTATAACTCGGATTGATAAATGTAGCGCATAATCTTATTGGCGACGTATCAATATAGACTTTTTATCCTTCACTGAATAGGTATTGATTTACAACTCTACGATATTGCCATAGATCATTATTGGCTGCGATTTTTTTTTTTTACCTAAAACAATATTATTCCTACGGCGCTACAACCCTTGGACTCATCAACAATTTTCCGCCACTTCGCTTTATTAATTGCTATCCTCTTCCAAGCTGTTTTCCTGCCCAGGGTCTTGAGGTCCCCTTCCACACAGTCCTTCCAGCGTTTCCTAGATCTACCTTCGGGTCTTTTCTGCTGCAGGGTCCAGTCATCTAGCCAGTCTCTAGCATCGTCCATTCTCTCTATGGCCCGCCCATAGCAGTCGTTGATATTTGCAGAATCTGACAATTGCCTGTTGTTTAATTAAGGCTTCTAATTCGTGGTTTGTTCTCAAGCGGAATGTCCCGTCACCTTCTCTTTTTGGTCTGAAGATCTTTTTGAGAACTTTTCTCTATAAAAGTGCTAGTTTTAGCTCGTCTTTTTGCGTCATAGTCCAAGTTTCACACACGTACGTTACTACGGGCCGAATTATCGTAAATTATAATTTGTTAATTATAGGTTTCGTGCTTCCTGACAGCAGCTGCTGCTGCTGCTTTCTATGCTTGTAAAAAGCATGCTGCTTAGCATGCTTTTTACAAGCATAGAAACATGTTTCCGACGGTTATCCGTTGCTTTAATCTCCTCTGCAATTAGGTTCTGCGAGTTCAGTATTGAACCTAGGTATTGAAATGATGACACACCCTCAATCGATTCACCTCCTACAACCATACCCCGAGCCGGAGCAACATTGCGGCTGCTAGTCAGGCACTTTGTGTTGGATGCATTCACCTGTAACCCAAACTTTTCAGATTTTGATAATGAAAGATTGATCATACTTTGTTTGGATCTACTAAATATTACAATGTCATCGGCGTAAGCAGCCATCTGGGATGTATTGTAGTTAATGAGACCCCTAAGGTTGAGTTTTCGCGTAACAGCTTCCAAAACTAGGTTAAAGATGACCGTCGATAATGAGTTTCCTAAAACAATAGGTATACCACCACCACCACTTAAGGCCATGCTCCTTCGTAGGCCAACTATAAAAAATCATAGTTATTGTCATGTAATGACAAATTCCTTCCTCTCACACTTAGCTCCATCAAATTTAATGGCGCCAGACGCAATGGCGAGTAGCTTGCGTCGCTATTTTATAATAATTTATAAAATACGTCCGGGGGGACCGTGTCTAGACTTCGATCATCGATGTTAAAATTGAAATTTGCACTCACAGGAAAAGATAATTTATTATCTTATTTTTATTGTAAATTGTTGTATAAGAATTGGTTATTGTACTAAAGGAAAATTTTTTTTCTTCGATTACAGTTAAAATATCGGTAGTTCTTAGGAAAGCCGGTGGTTCCTTATAAGGCCAATCAAAAATTTGATGATTGGGCTCGCTAGGGTGTACATATGCCTAAACATTTACAAAACATGGAAATATGAATACTTAGCTTTTAGTTATAAAAACGTACTTTGGAAGGTATTACGTTTATAATATTCTTATTAATAAGAATTATTCAACTCTTTAACTCGGACGGAATAGATATTTTGTTCAAAATTATTTTATTACAGCTATATTTTTTATGCACCAAAAAAAGAAAATAGGAATTATTATAATTTCACAATGTATCGCACGTTATTTTCTTAAATTATCGTTTTTTAGTCTTAGGAATGGTTGATTTTAAATAGACTGTGTCATATTATCAATTCGTAATAATGAGAGTACTTAGCGCGTAGTGTCTATTATTTTATTAAATATGAAATGAAATATAAAAAGCTGGTCATAAATAATAATTGTCAATATTGGCGTTCATAGGAACATCTTGGCCTTACAAGGAACGAATCCTTAAGAAGGTTATTATTTTTTTATAATTGCAATCTACATCGCATTGGCAGCTTAATGATTATCGATATATTACTCATTGTTACAATTTTAAAATAATTTCAATTAATATATTAGTTATAACTAATGGCGTTCAAGGCATGTTCATTGAGATTTTTAAGGAAGATTATAGTATATTAAGCATTTAATGTTTCGTTGAAGTAAAATACCTGTTTCAATAGTTTTAGTAAAAGTGGAGATTTTAATTATTACAAGTCTAGTTTTATGTTGAACGATTGATTTATAATATTGGCCTTGTAAGGAGCCCTGTTCCTTGTAAGGCCATTTGGAAGAGCTTTTTTAGAATTAAGTTTAATAAATAGTGGTTACATGTAGAATAAAAAAACATAACATGTTACACAATAAAACAAAGTGTTTATTAGTAATTTGTTTCTTTCATTTATTCAGTAAATGAAGGAATAATAACTATTTATTCGTTAAGGTTGCCTTTCATGGTCCACCCACCTTGGAGCCATTTTAATCCTTAAATATATTTCGTATGGACCAAAACGATTTCAAATGGTTTAATAACACCCTGTATGAATGAAGTAAAGTAAATTCTAATGGACCCATAATTACTGCCGTGCTATTAATTTGTTAAAAAAATATGCCCAGCGCTTTATAAGTAATGTTTACTGATTATATCTAAGATCTAAAAAGTTGGAGCTGTTGTCACAACTATCATGTATAAGAGCGTGGATTCGTTTCGTCCCCATTTCGATGCCCTGGCACGGGTGGGATACTTTAAAATCGGTTTAGAAGTATTTAAACCTGTGACGCGTATGAAATATAGGCTTCATAATTATTATAGAACTTTGGTATGGCTGCTAATTATCACGTATAACTGCCAACATGTAATAAGAGTGGTGCAAGTAAGTATGATTTTTTTAATTACATTAAATCGTTTAAGATAACAATACCATGAGTCTTACTCATATACAACTAAACTCGCAAATTCGCAGTGTCTGTATTTCGTTGCGTGAAATAGGTCATAACATGCCTCAAATACAGAAACCAAATTTTGCAGGCTCGACACAGCACCGACCAGATGGTGGATACATTGTTTATACTGCTGACCACATTAAACACACTGGGCAAACAGATCGCGTTCAACGCGCGCGCTCGCCGCATCCAACGTGTCATTACCATCATCGACGGTCAGTTAACGTTCGTTTTGTTTGAAGTAACACAAACAAAGGAAATAATACGGCGTGTTATAAAATAAACGACAGCTTTTATTTTTTAAGTATTAAAACAAACGGGCATACTGTGTACCAACCTGATATTGTCGTCAATGAAAAGATTAGACGCCATGGGTAGCGTTAGCGTCAAAGGAAATGTTTTACTTCATTACTTCTGAGATGGATGTTTAAGGAAGCAAAGCTTTAATGTAGGCAGTTTTTGTCTACAAAGTGGATACTTAGGGTTACAACAGTTTGCTTCCATTGGGCACACCGGTACCATTTGTTTGTTTTCTAGGGGTAAACCTTTAAAAAGTACCAGATATTGTTGCTAATGTGTGATTTTTGCCCACTAAAACCCCCCGTAGGCTTTCCTCGGACTCCGACTCTGAGTTTCTCAAAAGAACGCAATTGGAATTCTCTGAATGCGTTGCCCCTACGGGCTCCGTCCAGGTGAGTGTTTAAGCCTACCAATTCATCTAGTGTTTATATATAAAGGCGGTATACAGCCAAACATACCGTCATCCTTCCCGGGATTGTTGGCTGGATGGTTCAAGCCGTCCACTCTTGCCACCCGCAACCCCCAAAGCCAAGACGCGACTAAAAGGGGACTTTAGCATCTCGAGACTACAGGGACAGACTTAAGGGCACCCTGTCTTGCCTCTAGATGCATGATTCATAACAAACCTAGAATATCACATTTCCTGAGATTTGGTTTGTGGTCCGGCTGGTCTACACCCACTGTAGGATCAACGGAATTGAGGCTCAACTACTGCTCTCCTTTGCAAATATATGCTTGTTATTATAGGACGACTACACACAATAATATTAAATTAAATATTGTAGATATTAGATTTGATGCAAATAAGATAAATTATTTTCCGGCCAGGATCGAGCAACATCGTGAAAAAAGCAAATATAAATTTAATTTTATTTCTGTACAATACTTATAAAGAAGATTATTTCCATAGGGCTTAAAACGTCTATTTTTGTATCTATTGAATTGATCTTCACTACTATAAGAATACATTTGCGAAAATATAATTGCTAAGTCTGTTTTAGGGTTCCGTACCCCAAAGGGTAAAAACGAGACAATATTATTAAGCCTTCGCTGCCTATGTCTCTCTCACAGGATTCATATCTTAAACCATAAAATAAATAGACACTTGAAGTTTTAATAACTACAACAAGAAATAGTAAAAATAAAAATAAGTTAAATTAAATAAGGTTCCCATACAAGAAAGATTTTCGGTGTTTTTCGGTTTATCTATTGAATCCAAAGTATAACTAAACTGCCTACTAACTTTCTTACTTATAATTTATACGTACCTAGTTATAATATATTATAAATAATGCAAATTAATGGCACCAAAATTAGTTTTCAGGCGAACTTTTTGCAGCGCGGAATGCATTTCATGAAAGCGTTTTAAAATCAAATGGAGCAGCGATGTCTAGACTGCTGGCGCTATATCATGGTGCAATTTTTATTTGTAGCATATTGTGGACAATATTTCCTTTGGTAAATAGGGCATTAGGCTATGCAGTCGAGGCACGGCTTATATTCCATTCGAAACGAAAGAATTACCAGCGTAAGTGTTTACGGACCATCTATAAATTACTTCACACGAATTTCATTTCATCATTTTTAACCCCTCCCCGTCCTTGTCACATTTGTGAGACCTCCCTTCCCTAGTGTGATGTCACATATTTTGCAATCTTAGTCAAGGAAAATTTTAAATAAGAACAGCAGTTTCATTATTAATTAATTAATTATTTATTTTTATTTAAATTATCATGCAAATTATTATGCAAAATAAAAAAGTATGTTTTTATAGTATTTATAGGTATAGTACAAATTTTGTATTTTAATGCTCACATAGATATTTTGAAATGTGACGTCACGAAATTTTGCTCCGCTTCCTACTCCATATATCACATAATGTCACACTTCATGGACCCTCCCCCCTTAACGTGTGACGTAATTTATGGATGACCACTTATTACAAATACTCATTATTTGCTATTTGTCCATTTATACTGAGCCAGTTTAACTGGTAATAGGTCATTAATTATAACTGTCAGCACAGTTCACACATCCACATTTATGCGTGCGGTCTTATGATCATAGATAAGTACTTCATAATTACTCGTACTTACTAATTCCTAGATGGTATTGATGACATTATAATAGGTGTAAACTATTTTGGCTACGGGTGATTTATCATTCTTTCCATAGCAAATCATTAATCATTTAAAACACATTACATTCGTGTCATTTGTATTACACCTGTTTCCTTTTCAGCTTTGGATTGGTTGTCGCATACATGTCCATTCTAATTGTAGTACAGGCTTACGGCAATGTCACAATGGATTGTACTATCGTAGCGTTTTACGCTCAGGCCAAAACACAACTTCAAATGCTCAGATTCGATTTAGAACATTTTAATGACTTCGATCATGACACTAATCGGGATGTACGTAAAGTAATTGCAAATAGATGTAACTTGTACAGAGATTTGGACCGAAACTACCGCCTTATTACAAAGGAAAGACTAGTTAGTTGCGTGAAACATTATGAACAAATTGCTTGGTATGTAAAATAAATTGAATATTATAAAGCTGAAGAGTTTGTTTGT
>MOOZ01000263.1:604678-617438 GCA_002930495.1 Cecropterus lyciades
TCAAGTTTCATGATTTTATTTATTGGACATTATGGTCTGGAATCTGACTGCGTAATTTCTACTCGTACGTCCATCTACTTTTTGACTAAAATACAATATTAGTAATACATATTATCGCAAAAGCTTTTATAATAAAATACTGCCAGAGTAAGTTGTATAAAAACTATATTTAAATTTAAAAATGTTTGTTGAATTGATAATAATAGTGAACACTAACAACAAATTCCAATTTTAAAATACAATAGGCGGTCTTATCGCTAAACAGCGATTAATTAAAATACCATTAGTATTTTTCACAAGAATTACTTTGCTCGTTAGATATCTATATATATCTAATTATTTATTTGTTGTTATTTATTTTATGTATATGTATTCTGACAAAAAGTAAATGCAGATATGATGCACGCCGAAGAATATAGGTCTATTAATATTTTACAATTTGAGATTTGAAATAATTCATTTACTATATGAGATAATGCTTATTTATATATTATATTTGAGGCTTATAAAATAATATCACTTAATATATGTAGTAGGTAGTAGATAACATTGTTGTGGAGTTACACGAAGCGAGTATATGAATTTGGACAAATGAGAATAAGATAGCAAGACAAAATTAAATTAACTTTATAATAAAAAGCATCTTGAGAATAAAGAAGCACTTGTAGAGAATACTTAGTAGATATGTTGCAAACATCAGCAAAGTTGGGTAACGCGGCTTATGATTGAATCATTTTCATGACTCTGATATTTTGTTTTTATTTCAGTTCATTATTTAATAGTGACAAGGATGAATAAACCTGTGGCCACTTGTAGGATATTAATTTGTTTATCTAATCCTGTTAACACGAATATCTTGCTGTCTTGGTCCGAAATACTAGCCTCGTGTCCTCGTTATATCCAGTATTATTGCATGACAGAGATTGGTTGAATTTAATATGTGTGTTTATAATAAATTTGTTATATATATATTGTATAGTTATTTTATTGACGATAGTTATTGTTTGCCAATATATGTACCTATATGTATTATCAAGCAACGTATGTAATTGTACTTAAAAATATATAATTGGAAATTGATATAACACGTCACGTTATTAGGTACTAACTCTACTTCTTCTATCTTTGGTTTGCTTTGTGTTGTGTTAAACTAATTAACTGTGTTTAAAATAAATACGCCGATTTGCTGCTTTAAGGGTTTTATTAATATAACGCATCGGTTAACTGTTACAGTAATGTAACATTTACATTCACTCGCGAATACCAGTACGTATGTTAATACATTATATTCGAATATAGTAATAAAATCGTTACGTAAATACGTTTTTAACGCGAATAAAAATTATTAGGTAAACATTTGTGCCCTTACAAGTTTATTAGCTTGCCTTAAATCCTTAGTTCCCAAAGTTGTACAGTCCACGTGGTAGCTTTATTACACCTATCTGATGTACAACTACATATGTATATGTAGAAAGATAAAATTTTAAGATTTTGTTGTAGAAAAAAATTGGAAACTCAAATGGCCTTTGTTTTGGTCGTCAAATTGTATGACTATTTAGATTTCCAGAAATTATTTTTTTGTGGTTCCTTTTTGTTGTGGGTACCCCACGATCAATGATCGCCAGCGCGAAGTACGCGTCGAGACGTGCCTTGCACTGCTCAACAGGCATACAATACAATTCAGAACCACATTGTTACTTGTGACGAGAAATGGATCCTGTTCGACAATCGTAAGCGCTCAGCAAATTGGTTGGACCCTGATTCAGCACCCAAACAATGCCTTAAACGAAAACTTACCCCTAGAAAAATTATGATCTAACGCGGGTGTAATTCATCACAGTTTCTTACCAAACGGGATGAGCATTACTGCAGATGTGTACTGTGAAGAACTGAACACAATGATGGAAAAGCTAGGACGTCTCCAACCAGCATTGGTCAATTGTTCGACTTCACTGCTCCTGCACGACAACACGCGACCTCATACTGCACAGCAGAAGATCTTCAAGCTACAAGAGCTAGGGTTGGAAGTTCTCCGTTATCCGCCGTACTCACCAGACCTTGCGCCTACAGACTTCTTCTTTTTCAGAATTTGGATAACTTGTTGGCGGGAAAAAAATTCAATACTCGAGAGGCAGTACAAAATGCCTTTGAAGAATTTGTTGCCTCCCGTCCAGCTGATTTGTTCAAGAAGGGCATCAATAAGATGCATGGATTGTATGGGTGATTACTCTCATTAATAGAAATAAAAAATATAGAAAAAATACACTTCATTTATTTCACGAAAAACGGCAATTTCATAGGTAAAGATCTATTATTATGAGTACATTTTTATATTTTATTTAAGCACTAGACTGGCAGAACCTATTTAAAAAGAAGCGCTAACTTACGCACAAAGAAATTATCTCTATGTAATTATAGTTCTTTAAATCGTACTATAATACTCTTTGTAAAACATGTAACCACCCTGTGTGTATCCGTGATTTCGAAATAATTGAATTTTGTATTTCATTTGCTCAGGAAAGTTGTCCATATTTAATATTTTTAATTATTTAAAAATAGTATATTGATCAATAGGGTAATTTCGCTTTAACATTAATTTAAAAAACGTGAAGTAAACGTAACCGTTTTTAAATATACTTTAAAGAGTGTAAAGAGTATGGGAAAATATAATATAAATATATTAATTATTAATAGTTCTCTAGGTTTGATGAAGTTACTTTACGTAATTATAAAAAAGAGTGTATGGTAGTATTATATTACAAAAATGGACAAGATTCAGAAGACATACAAAAATTATATTCTAAAGGTTTCATATTAATAATATTACTAAGATTTTCAAAAGAAAGAATTCAAAGCCATAATAATTGAAATAGCCATAATGTTGAAAATAACGGAATTTACGTTGTGTTGACCCCTTAACTGCTACATGGGTCTACGACGTAGCTTTCTCTTATACGTAGCAAATCATGTAAATACGAAAGTAAAAGTATTGAAAGTATTTTCGCGCATTATGTTAAACTTAAAGACTTCACTCAATGTACTCGTAATATCAAACAGTGCAACGTATGCATGTAGAGTTGAAGGTGTTGTGGATCGTTATAAACTGTTTCGATCTACTTTCAGAACTTCCTTCAAAACTATTTAAAAAAGACACGAATCTATTATTGTCGTCTAAGCGTGATCAATCAATCACCTGGGGCGCGAGGCGGGCGCTGGGCGGCGGTGGGCGGGACGCACCTGATGCGCGAACGCTCCGCCGCGCCGCTCGTCGCCAGTCTGCCTCGCGCTCTCGTCCACACGTCCGGTGAGGCGCGCTCGCGCTTTTTCGCGTCACGATGCCGCTGTACTCAGAACACTTGTCGAACATGTATTACAGCGGATCTCCGTCTTACAGCAGTGCGTCTTACAGTTATGGAAGTTCAGTGTCCCCATATGGGTCGTCTTACAGTGCTTCGTATCTCAACCCTGGTGGAAGTTATATTAACCATTCGTCCCTTGGAGGATACTCTCGTACACCGTTAACTTCGCGATGGATTGGCAGCGGAAGAGCTTATTCTCCGATGCTTGGTACGATTTCTGAAAGAGGGTCTTCGAGTCCTGTTAGGATAAATAGCCCTCGAAGAACTCCGATCTCGAACAGATCTTATGTCACCTCCAACTATACGCCGAAACCGATCAATATCAATACTGCCGACATTGACGTTTCAAGAGATAAATATCGAAATAAAATAAATCATACGTCTTCTATAGCTAAGTCGACGCCTTCTCGAAAGCCTAGTCCTAATCAAAAAGAAAGTAGTCCTTTTATGCCTCGTGTAGAAGAAAAGCCAGCTACTGGGATCGATTCATCTCCAGGTCCTCAACGTACTACGATCAAGCGTGGCCGAACTGTTGTTAGGTTACACACATTAAAAAGAAAAGAAAGAGATTCTCCAAGAAAACCAACTGTAGAGCAACAAAATAACAATAATACTGCCGAAAAAGAAGTTGTTATTGAAAGTCACCCTCAAAATACAGAAAAAAATGAATCAGGAGAACTAAAATGGAGAGAAAAGTTAGCCGACGATTTAGTTTATAAAGAAAAAAGGGAAAAGAAAACTCTAGGTGAAAAACTTGTAGAGAAATTTAAATTTAAGGATATAGATGTACCAGAAAGTGCAGTAAATGATAAAGATTTAATTGACAATCAAGAATTATTACAATTACCTATTTCTGAATTAACTACTGTCAGTCATTCTCCAAGTAAATCGCCAGACAGGCGTTGTTCCATGGAACTTTTAGCAGAACAAGCTAGTTTATTAGATTCCTTAATAAGGAAAGAAAATCTTAGCATAGCACCCTTAGACATAAGTAAAGTTGGTTCTGAATTTGATAATTATGAAGAGTCAGCTTCAAAGAAAGAAAGCGTTAAAAGAAGAAAAATGATTGAACAAGGAAGCCCCTTAACAACAACGAAATCCGATCACTCTTTACATGAACGTCTGAATTCCATTAAGGATATAAAAACTTTCACAAAAAGACGAAGTATTAAAAAATCTTCATCTGGTGGTAGTATTTGTAGGTTAGACTCAATAACGGAATTCCCTAAGGAACTTAGTTCAAATGATTTGCCCGGTATAGACGAAAATAAAAATACCATCAAAGATGATAAAAAAGTATCTAAACCAAAACCTAAATTGAAAGCAAAAATAACATCAAGTGTTGAGGTATCGCCACCTTCTAGCCCACTTAAATTTGTAGTAGAAAATGTTACAGTAGAAGAAAAGCCTAGAATACCAAAGAAAGGAATAATATTTACAAGTGTCGTTGATAATAATACATCAAAACCTAATGACACATCGCCAGAAGTTGCGAATAAAGGTCACCGAAAAAGTATTAAGTCTAAAAGAAAATCAAAATCTCCTACAAATATTAATGAAGAACCTTTATCACCTGAACCAGAGGATGGAAATTTTTGGAACAAAATCGGTAAAAGAGAAACTGTTTATTTAATGAAAAGAAAGAAAATATTAGAAGAGGCTAAATTGAAAAATTCTCGCGGTCTATTATGGTTCGCGGAAGAAGAAACTACTAACACAAATATTGAAGAAGATTCGGTGGATTCAAAGGAAATGCAAAATAAAATTAATAATATTCAACAAGACGAAAAGGAAAAACTTGTATGTAATGATACTAAATCAGAAGATATGCAAACAAACACACAAGTTACGTATAATTTAGTAAATGATTCCATAAATACAGTCAAAAATTCAGAAAGTCTTGTCTTACCAACTCCTGAACAAATAGTTCCTTTGCAATCAATTGAAAATATCGCTACAAAAGGACAAATAAATAAAAATGAAAAAGAACAAACGTCATTTAAAAATGAAAATATTGATTATACAAGTCAAGAGAAAAGTAATAGTGTAGCGGCAGAAAGTCATGAAGAAGATAAGGTAGACATCCAAAAATCTATCGAAAGTAAATTGAGCGATGAATATGTTATTAGGGAAAATTATGCAGCTCAACTTAACCCCGAATTAGGAGGTAAAATATTAGCAGGCACTGAACAAAAGAAAATAGAGACTGCTGACGTAGAAAAAGAATCTTCAGTCACTAACTGTTCTCATCATCAGATGTCGCTTGTTGAAACCTCAGAAAAAGTACAAGACAAGATCTGTTTAGAAAAAAATGAGTTTGAACACGTTACTTGTGATGAAAAAGATATAATTGAACTAAAGAAAAACTCTATCCCAAGAACTTCTGTTAAAGATAATATTAAAGTTGAAAATAACGAGAAACCCAACGCAGAATCAATAATAATTCATGAAGAAAATTTATTAAAACCAAACGATATAAAAAGTAAAGTAACTTTTTCAGAAGTAATTAATACGTTCCCAGAAGTAATGGACGCAAATATAAAGAAAGATAATTTAGAGCCACATTTAAATGACGCAAATCAGGATAATAAAACTATAATTACGACATCTGATGATAAGGAACAACTAATTCGTAAAAACTCAAAAGAAAATAATACGAGTGAAAAAAGCTTTCCTTCGTATGAAAACGATGAAAAGAAATCACCTCAACCAGAAAAAAATGAAAGTATGGAATCAGTGAGGACAATGACTCCAAACGAAATTGTATATTACAATGTAGAAAAGGAAACAAATAACGCAAATATTACCGAATTAATAGAAAATATCAAAACGTCGTCAGAACAACAAAAAGAAATGATTGATGTTAGAACGGTTAATTATAATGAAGACCATACAAAATGTGATGAAAAAGTTAATATAAGTAAACCTATAGTCAAAACAAAATCAGACATCAGTAAAACGCAGGAATTAAATAAAAATATTCAAACAAATATTGAGCCTAATAAAACAAGTATTCCACTACAAATATCAAAAACAAAAACAGTAGAAAAAAGTGAACCTAAAACTGAAGCAAATAAATTAAACAATGCTGCTCCTTTACCTACATTCCAAAATAATAAAAAACAAATTTCAACAAAACTGCAACAACCACCCAAGAAAGTCCTAATAAAGAAAAAATCTAATAAATGTGATCCAATTATCGATAAAAATCAAGAAAAGGACAACAAGGATGAAAAGAAAGACAGTGATAAAGTGGGAACACCACAATTACCAGATGCATCAAAAATTGGAGAACTTGAACACATTCCAACTAATAGTTCTGAAAAACCTGTATTACCTAAAGCCCCAGTTGTGGAAGAGAAAAAGGCTGAACAAGTTATGAAAAAAGATGATGCTCCAGTTAAGGTTATTGAACCTACTACAGCTGGAACTCCAGTGACTCCTAAGAAACCTGTCAAGCAACAGTTGGCTCCCAAAGTCTTAATTGCAACTCCACGTCCTCTTCAAAAGAAAAACAAACAAATTGTTCACTCATCAAGTTCATCAGATACGTCCTCAGAGGAAGAATCTTCTGGTGAAGAGGAAACTGAAGAATCGGAATCAAGTGAAAGTTCCGCTGAATTCTTTGAATGTGAAAATAATACAGACGGTCGAACATCGACGGGCTCGAATGATTCCGGTTTCGATTCTTCGGCACCTAATTCACCTGCAGGATTTGTTTATGTCAAAAAAGGTAACTGAACTTCCACAATCATAAATTAAATAGTCCCACACGGTTAGGGAACACGACAAAACACAAAGTATTAATATTCCCAAAAAGCTTACTTACTTACTAACTTGTACAAAGTTTTGGCGAAACAACCTTGTGCACGCAGCTTTTTGCACGGCTTTGAGCAATTTAACGTGAGTAGGTTCGCATTTTAAAAAATCCTTTCCTTTAGCCGTGCAATACGTCATTTGTTATAGACTGCGATGTTAACTGTCATCGAAAATGTGAAAAATTGACAGCGAATTTATGCGGCGTGAATCAACGTCTTCTGGTCGAAGCCTTGGCACGTCGAAGTGCTTCAAGGAGAGGTAGGTATTTTTACATTATTCTACTACCTATAAATATAAGTACGCCATAAAGAGAGTCTTCTAAAAATTATGTAAATAGTAGGTATAAAAATAAATAATTAAAATATGAGATGAGGGTGGCGGGAATACATAATTGGTAGATATTGTTTGTTGTGCTATTGAACATAGTATAAATTCTTAATCTCGCCCACAAATTAGACTTTAATAACTTTGGTTATTTTGTATATAAATAATGAGCCACGAACATATTAGAATTACTACGAGAATTTGTTTGTGTTGTAGAGTAGTTGACGCGTGGGTGCCTGATGTGATCGGCACTGTTGTCTATCTGGATACAGGCCAATCATTCGCTCACCACTCACCTGTACGCGATTGATCGCATAAATTAAAGCCGAAACTTTTAAGAAACGTGTCACCACTCCTAATTTTATAGTTTTCTATTTTAACTCCAATTACATATTTATGTGGACTCCTGATGACACGATAATTTTCTTTGATTAATAAGTCTTTTATTAATTTTTAACAATTTAACAAGTGCCACTTAAGATCTTTAAGTTTAGAATTCAAGGAAATGTATATTTATTGATAGACGTTACACAGACAAAATAATTAATCGCCTTATGACACATCGTATCCATCATCATCTTCGGCAACTCATCACGTATGAGGAATCGATGCCAGCCCGTGTCTCCGCTCCCGTGACTAAACCAATCGAAAGTTACTATGATCGTCGATTCATTTGGCCGGGCTTCAAACGTCACGTATTTTTATCCATCCAGACTTTGGCATTGCTCCGTTGGGCATTTTGTTTTACGGTGATTTAACGGATTTTATGCCTGTCTAATTTATAACCCACATAATCGTGTTTTTTACAATTGGATATGTCATAGGAGCGATATACTCTCAAAATACACAACTAGCTTACTCGTAAATGTTCTTATTACAAAATTTTATTGATAGGTATGTTTTTATACCTGTGCAAAAAATAACTCCTTGTGCATCAAACATTTTTATTCGGAAGCATCTATCGATCTATATTAATTTCTTCCCATAAAATTAATGTTACAATAAAAAATTTAAGTGCTCACTGCTTCAGGTCTTACAACATATTGAATATCATTATTAAATGTATCAATCTTATGTAGCCCACAAAAGGGCTAGATCGTAATAAGTTTGCTCTACAGGTGGAGACTGTCCCAGCACGTCAGCTGGAAGCCCTCCGAATGCAGCAGATAGTGAAGACTTTTTGGAGCAAGGGTTGGGTGAGAAATGAATCTTTGTATCTAGAAACATCCAGGATTTGCTTGTAGATACACCGCGTACTGTATATGCATTGTTGTGTCTACTTTCTTAGAATGTTCTATATCAGTCTTTCCTCATTTTGTTTGCTTATTGTGCTGCCACTAACTATACACAAACATCTATCAAATTTACTCGAAAAATGCAAGGTTTCTTCTACTCTGAAACGATAAGGTAAGTTTCTATTTTGATACAATTTACTTCTGCTGTTACACACAAGCTACTTCATAAAATCTATTTTGAGATGATGTTGTAGATGGAGGTAATAAAGTATATAGTGCTTCCTGACACAATTGGCAAAAAGCAAATAGTATTTCAAAAGCTTCTATAAATAACGATGTAGAAACGCGGCAGGACTTTCTCTGGAAGTGCTAAAGTTGTAACGCGGCACAATTTAAGTTCCGCGTTCCTCGTGAATAATCGACTTAATAATTTATATATTGTCTAATTGCGTTTTTGTTTAATTTAATTTACGTTTCACTTGAACTTTAAAAGCTTATCCGTAAGATATACTTTGAATAGACTACATATGAGATACATATTTTTATATTTAGTTTTATATATTTAAAGCATTTAATTACTTATGTTAAAACCATGAAAATTAAATGAGATAGCTGCTAATACTTTATTTATTTATTGCAAGGAATTCGTCATATACAATCCTGATTATATAACTCCGAAATACGTGATATTTACATCCCCAATTTTGTATTATTAAGAATAACAATACAGTTCATTCTTATAACTATAATAAAGTAGATACGTAAAATTCTTATAACTTACCATAATAACTCAGGTATTATGAAGAAAAACAAATAGTGTTTTATGTAACATAAATTTACTTTTTGCTTCCCTGTATTCACTTCAAGTAAATAAACATGTTCTCTCCAACCGTTTGTGAGTAATAAACGATGCATTCGGTGAGTTCTTTTTACAGATTGTATTGTGTATTATGTTTATGAGCAGAATGCAGACCAGCTCGCGCCAGATGTCCGTCACTCATAACAATCAAGTGACGCATAATTTTTCTTAAAAACATACGAACAAAATATACGAGTGGAAATAACAAGGAAACAAATAAGTTAATTTTTCGCCAGAAACATAGACGAAAGCGTAGATATTTCTGAGAAATATGTATGCAAAAACATTTCTTACATTTAAATAGACATAGATGCCCCACTCCTAAGTGGGGCATCTAATCGAAATCAATTAATTAAGAGTCTAAATTTTAGACAACAGACTCGTGTAAAATAAACTGACAAAGAAAGAAGCTGCCAACAAATACAACACCGTTTTTTGTTAGTTTTTGACATTTACATAATATTGCAATTTGAACAAACTGTACGTAACCTATTTAATGTCTTGCTCAGCGCACACAACACAGAAAATTGACATAATAAATACCAATCAATGTAAACTTTTGTCAATGAACCTAAATTGTATTATATTAAATCATTGTATTATTTTAAATTGAAGTATAAGATACACGCTTTTTACACTCATAATCCCACACTATGATTTTCTCCTGTGTCGTGGGTGCCATGGACACACAAAGACGAACACACAAACACCCAGACCCAGAATAGAAACCTAAACTCATCATTCAGATGTCTGTCTGGCCGGGGATCGAACCCGGGACCCACTGCGTGTCAGACCGGTATGGTGACCGCTCCGCCACGCGGGTCGTCATCAACCAAGTAACGACCGTGCTGAAACGTTTGCAACTTCTATGCATACTAATACAATAAAATAATAATTATATATAATTATTTATTTAGTATCCATCCATATTTTTAACCGACTTCAAAAAGGTGGAGGTTATAATTTTTTTAATAAAGTTTTTTTCTTTAATATGGGCATAAGTACTTATCTACTATACTTACTGCGATTCTGTATGCTGGTTTGAAGGTACCTTCAAACCAGCATACAGAAACGCTTAACATTGATATACCTTGGCGGTGATGCCTCTTTAGTCAGATTATTAATTGTTACATCTCTACCACCATTAAAATTACTTGTTTGCAATACAGTAACGATATAGATATTTATGCCATTCATTTCGGAGGCCATTGGCCACATACTCGTAAAATATTTTATGTACTTAACTACACATAGGTAGATAAACGTTATACAGCAAATAAAACAATTTACATCAAATTAATAGTTTTACCGACCCGGTTATAACGATTTGCATTACATTAATAGTTTAAATTATGGTCTACCACTGGGCAGATAACATGCCAAATAAATTAATTAATCGATCTGACGTGCAATTGGAACATCCTAATTCGGGCCAGACAAATAGCATTTGATAAGTGTAAACGATTTCAGATCTAGCTATATAAATAGCCTAACGCATCGTTTGACTAATTAATACAATTATTTAAGTGCATAAGTACCTACATAAGTACAACTAAAAATACATATAATTAACACTTTACCTTAAGATCAAGATCTCGTTACGACTTTTAGCCACTTTGTTGTACATAATTAGTTCTACATATGTATCTTCCAACCTACACATTCGTCGTTGCTTCGGTTATCAAATAAAATAAATTTTACGTGCACACGATCAAAGTAATACTCGAAAATAATTTCGAGAAATTTTATGATTTTATTTTGAAATGTTGGAATCTCACATAATGAAGATTATAGACATATGTACAATGACCTTGATATTGCTCTGTCTGAGCTATATGTGGGTAGGTACATATTTTTAGCGGTGTTCATAATTTAGAAACAAGTCGGTGAATTAATGGGCGACACGCATACTATGCTTTAATATTTACTACACCGTAACGTAAACGAACAATATAAACCTACAATGTAAAATTAATTACAAAATAAACGTACGATGAGTGTTAATGTTGGTGAATGAATTTTAGCATAAAGAGTAGCTATTAGTGCCTACTACATAATTATTGAGGTGTAGGTAAAATTTACTTTATAATATGTTATTTATAGAATGACTTTATGTAAGATAATGTCATTAACATCATTTTTGTCAGTAAGTTGCAATATCATCTTGGGAAGTAAGTCAGAAAAAGAATAATAAGAAATGAAAATACATGTTTTTCCTAACAATAAATTATTCGAACACAAAGAAGTAATTACTAAACGCTTGAAGGTACATGTCATCATCTGATAAGATCGAGTGCAATGAGTTTCGCATAATTAATAAAGGATGTTTACAGTGTTTAAATGTTGAAAAGATGACGAGAAATGCCAAAGCAGTTGTGCCAATAACTCATAGCGAGTATTTCAGATCAAGCGACTTATGAGAAGCAGCTAAACTTCGTAAATAAAAAGCATACATAAGTAGATAATATACACTATAGTACCAATTTCTATAGTGATATCCATTATATTAAATGGGCACGTTGATTTTTTTTTCATTACTTTATAACAGCAGAATTTAAACATGTAGCCTTTGTTTCTGTGTACAACACCTACAACATGTGATAGTCGAGCAAAAAAGCGTACTTTGTTTCTCATCATAACATACTTAATATATTTTTTACGATGTTCACGTCATCTCAAATAGAAAATTTTCGAACACAATCGAAAAATTGTATTTTCAAATATTAAAGCATTATTTTGCCATTTATATAATATTTCAAATATTTTACAGAGCAATCGACTGTTTATGGGTTGTGGAAGTCCGGTCGATTTACCCCGCCAGCGCGAACCATTCCTCGCTTCAGGAAATATACCATTGAAGATTTCCAATTTATTAAGGTCTTGGGGAAAGGCAGTTTTGGGAAGGTAAGTTCACAAGTTGGAAATTCTATAATGTCCTTTTTGCAGCAGAATTCTATGTTGTAACCAATTTTAAATTAAACCAAGTCTATATTATGGCTATATTCGTGATGAAATCATTTTTGGTTTCACTTCGGCTCTCTTATAAATGAGACGACCATCTTAGTCCTTGAGAGTAGCAACGCATCTGTGATCGGCTTCAGATAGAACCCCTGTTCTATATGAAGTTGCTTACGGATGTCCATGGGCAGTAGTAACCACTTACC